>JAQFZI010000354.1:0-17761 GCA_034695605.1 Eupelops occultus | reverse complement strand
TCAGTTTCTATGTCTTCGTTTTGTTTAAGTTTTTCTTCATTAGTGGCGATATCTATGACCTGATTATTGGCTTCCAATAGAGTGTCGACGTGTCGGTAGAGACTAGAATTCAATCTTTCATTTCCTGGATCATTTTTCTCATTTATCTTATTATCAGAAACATTGTCTTCAGATTCGTTTGGAACCACTTTCTGTCGCTTCACATTATTATCGTAATTGTCAGCCAAAGAACGGGAATTCTCTCTCTTATTGTTTTGTCTCAACTTTTCTTCTTTAACTTCTGAATCATTGAAAACGACAGAACTAATCATTTGTTGTCCATCAGGAGTCGAATTATCTCCAACTAACGTTTCATTGAATCCGTGCTGTTCTTCAACCGTTTCATTCTGTTGTCCACCATTTTCTGCATTTTGTTCGATACAAACATCGGAAGTATTTTTAGCATTCATTTCATTTTCTAAATTTTTGTTGTTTTCATCGAATCCATTCATTTGATTATTCGACAAATTGTCGCTCTCTTTGTTTGGATTAATACTCGATTTTTCTTCTTCAGATTTGATGTCTTTTTCTTCGTTTTCGATTTCTTCACTTTTAGTTTCATTATTAAGATTTTTATCTTCATTTTCGTCCATTTGATTGTCAACCTCTTCGTCACCACTTAAGTCAATGTCTTCCACATTCTGTTCATCTATTTCTGACTGTTTCTCGTCATCGGTCGAACTCTGACCAGAAATCGACATATTATCCATATGTTGATCTATGTCTTCCTGTTCTTCATTGTCCTCTTTATCATCTAAAGTGATATTTTCGGGGAATTCTTGTTTTGTGTCATCATTTTTGGGTTCATTTTGTTTGTAGGGATCGACTCTTTCGTCTTCGTATTCGTCGTTTTGTAATTCATTTTCATTTATTTCTAAATCGTTTTCTTTATCTTCTTTTTCTTGACTTTCATCCGAATCCTTTTTAAGATCTTTATTTTCGTCTTTTGCTACAACTTTATTGTCAATGGAATCCTTTCCCGTAAATCCGGTTTCGTCCTCCTCTTGGTCTGATTGCTCGGAATCGATATCATCGTCCGAACCCCAAACCTTTTCATCCAAGACCTCTGAGTTATTGTCGACGTCTCCCATTTGGTCCTCTAATTCTTGATCGCTTTCTTCTCCATCGGAACCACTTTTATCTTCATCTTCTTCTTTGTCTCCTTTTGAAGGACTGTAAGCTTTTCCGTCGAAATCATTTTCCATTTCGATTCCGTTATCTTCTTCTTCAATATCTTGTTCTTCATTTTTTTCAGTTCTTTCGGCCCCTTCTTTGAATGCATCTTCGAGTTGGTCTTCACTTTCTATTTTATCGCTGATGTCTTTAGTTCCCTGTCCTTCTCCAAGACCTCCATCTTCAACGTTCTTTAATTGACTTCCGCTGTCATTCTGTTCGGTTTCATCGCTCAACTCTTGCGGTAAACAAAATCCATTTTGAGTCAAATCAGAAAACAAAGACAATAAAATAAGAAGTAATTTGTTTGATGTCCTCAAAGAAGATACCGAAAGAGTCAGAAAATATTCAAAAAACTTGAGATAGTTTTCAATAAATGGGTTAATATTTTTGATAATTAGTGCTCTGAATCGAAGACAAGACAAAGAGTTTTCAATCTTTTCGTTTGATATTAATTTAAAGTTTACTTTTTGTAACAAATTTGAGACACATTTAAATGTTTTCTCAATTTGAAAGTCATTTAAAACATTATTTAAATCGATTGAATTCAAACAATTCTTCAATAAATCTTCGTTATTGTCTTCTTCTGAAACAACTTCTTTCAAATCATTAAATGATTTATAAATTTTTTCGATCGACAATAAAATAGTTTTAATTGATTTCACCGAATATTTAGCGCTTAACTCATTATCTTTTTGAACTTCGAAGCTTTCGGTTGAGTTTTCGAATTCATTGGTATAAAGATCTGAAGACTTCAAGAATTTGGTCACCAAATGATTGCATTCTTCAAATAAAACCAAAAAATTATTTTCCAGATTAAGTGAAAAGAAGTTTTGATGTGAATAACATGTTTTCAAATCAAACACTAAAGTCGACAGAGTTTTGTAGTTATCTTTCAATTTAATTAAATTATGTGACGAATAGATCACATATTTCTCCACAAATTCAAGTTCTTTGAGTTTAACAATAATTTCATTGAATTTTGAATAGAAATGATTCAAATTATTCTTCGATTCATTAATATTCTGCGGATTCATAGGAAAATTATCGGAAAGAAGAAGTACCGGATCTTCGACAGTAGTGCTCAAACTGTCCAACAAATCAATTGAACGCAAAATAAATGCATTAATTCTGACGATTATATTTTGAGCAGATTTTAAATGATTTTCAAACTCTTCATTTGGAATAATTAAAGACATTTGACTACTGCTATGATTCTGTAAATTCTTCAAACTTTCGGTTATAGTTTTGAATCTATTATATGTGAAAACACTTTTGGAAATTGTATTCCTTTTGTCGATAACTTTTTTCATTAATTGTGAAGAAAATCCTTTGATTCGATCAACTGTTCCGATGGATAACTGTTTGTTAGGAGTTTCGAGTCCTGATTGAAGTGAAGCAAAACGAGCCAAACATTTATAGAAATATTTATCACAAGAACTTATGTCTTGACTCAGTTGTTGAGAAACTATATTTTGTTGATTACTATAAACGAGTGGACCCGTCGTTAAAATAATTTCATTTAAATCCCAATTTGTGTTAATCACTAATCCTTTTCTGTATGAAAGACCCAAAAGGCTCAGAGTTTTCATGAGATCACTCAAAGCCCTATGTTTTCTATTCTGGATGTGATGAGCGCTTTGTTTCCATTTGGTCTTATCTTTTATATCATTGGATACTTGAAGTTCACTCAATTCTTTTATTCCGATTATTAGATCCGAAGTGAATTCTTCAATTGAATTGATTTTGTTGACTAAAATACAACACTTTTTGACAGTCCTTTTGGATAAAAGCTTTGATTTTTTGATTAAAACATTACTTTTCTGAAGAAATTGATTATCAATTGGAAGAACTATTTGTTCCCTATTTTCTGATTTAATTTTGAAATCTCTGACAAATTCTTTTGGATTCAGTTTCCACTCAGAATAATAAGTATTGTTTTCATTCTTCTGAACGACAAGATATGAATGAATCAATTGATTCAGAGCTGATTCATACTTCTTCATGAATTTGAATAACTGTTTATGTGATTTGTCGACAGCGCTCTTAACTGACCAGAAATTATGGTCATTCCATTTCGATATTTTCACCAATTCTTTCACTTCTTTTTCAATTGGAGTTCTGACACCCATTAAAGCGCTTTCAATGTTTGGCACAAATTGTGAGTAAAAGTTATACAAATTGTAGAGACAAATAAAAAGATAATCACTTTTGGGATCAGTTTCAATGGCCATTAAGTGAGACAAAAATGTGTGCAAAAGATTGAGTCTAACATTGAATTCACCCAATTTTGAGTTCTCTATAAATTGTTTGATCGAAACAACAAATTCTTTGATTTCGTTTTGATTGTAATCTTTGGTTAAATTACTTTCCCTCAAAGCAGTGATAGTTATAAACAAATGGAACCAAAATTTTTTGGTTTGTTTTTCTTCGATTTTGGTATTAACCGAATCGAGGCATTCCGACCAATATTTGAGTTCCATTTTCCGCCAACTGATCATCAGTTGAGTGATTTCATTGAGATTATCGACTAAACTGATACCTTTGTGTGCCATCAGTTGCCAATCCTGAGCAGATTTAAGCAACAATTCCAAACCTGTGGCTAATTTGATGAGCGGGTCCTTCGGACTAAAGTCATATATTGTCTTAATTAACTGAAGAAGTTTGACAAGAGTTGGGTGATTTTCAAATTGAGGCAACAATTCATTTATTATTCGATCTTCAAGTGATTCCAAAATTTTGAAACAAATATTTGTCTCATGAAGTGATGAATTGTAGTAAATATTGAAGGAGTCCTTCGAATCACTGCTTTCGATGTCAGAAATTCTTTGATTGCAAACAACTAATTGTCCACAAATTAGTTCGCTATCAATACTTTTATCGAAGAAAATGCCCAACGATTTGATTAATTGAGTGACAATTGAATGCCTCAAAACATATGACTTTTTAAGATTGGGAACAATTTTGTCGATTTTGTTGATCGGTTGAAGTACTAAACTCATGTGTATTCGTATTATATCGGAGACAATACTCTCTTCTGTTTTTGAATCGATTAAAATTAATTGATTTTCGTCTTCGAGAGCAAATTCATCGATAAAGTGTTTATAATGTCCATGGTAAGTTGGAAATATTGCTCTCAATTGCTTTTTGTCCAACTCTTCTTCGGATAGTTCCGATTCATGAGTTTTGGTTCGGTATTCGAAAAGAGATTCTTCTTCTAAGCGTTTAATTTCTTCTTTTTGCCGCAATTTCTGCCAACTCTTAACAAAAATATTAAAGATTTGCAAAGAATTTAAAACAAGAGAATCACTAAAATTTAATTGCATTTGATTTTGAATTTCAAGTAAAGCGGATCTCAAAAGTGTTGATATTATAGTCTCGAAGTCTAACTTTGAAACTTCAGAAAGTTTTGTCAAAGTGTTGATAGTTTGCGAATCACATAAATGGTTGGCAATCGATTGGGGAGAATCGGTGCTACAATAATTCACTAAAGTTTTGAGGGTTGAGTTCAAATCTGACACCGAATTCAAATTCAGTTCATTTTTAACAAAATTCTGTTTCTTAAGAAGAAATGTCGCGTTTTTGAAGCCCTTCAGTAGAAGAGAGACTCCAATGAGAAACACATTAATTAAATCCGTAAACAATGGATAACTCCGTTTAATTCGTTTAATGAAAGAACTGATCGAAGTTTGAAAATTAATCGATTCTTGTATAAGGATTTGTTGCGATTTTGCTGACAAATTATTATTTTTGTAGGAATCCATAAATTTCTTGGAAAATCTTTCAATAGTTTTAAAATCGAGTATTGTTTCCACGAATTGAATGCAATCACTCCTTAATTGGAAATATTGAGCAGAAGACGAACGAAATGTTGATTTTGATTCATATTTTTTGATTTTCTTCTCCAATTTGGACTTTCTTTCTATCAATTCTTTAATCAATGGGTGATCACAGCTTTCAAAAGATGGCTGACCTGATTTGATCGCAAGAAGAGTGCGAACATTGATCTCAGTATCAATCAATTTAAGATCAACTAAACAGTGATTAAGTTTACAATTGTTTCGTTGTACTGGATCAATTGAAAACATTGGACATAAAATATGTGATGATATCATTCCAACAAATATGGAAACTATACTCTCATCGAAAGGGGTTTCACTTTCTTCAATCATATGCGAAATTTTGTTGAATATCTCATTAAAGTCATTGCTTTTAACACTTAACGCACTTCTTTTGACGGGAGAATTGACACAAATATTGTTTATTAAAGATGAGAACCAACTTTTTGTAAATTCAAAGTAGAGTTTAGTTAAACACTTATTGTTTGAATCGGATATTTGGCAAAAATTTAAAGTCAAAAACTGTTTAAAACTTTTAAGTTGACTTATTTTAGATTTCAATAAACCGATTGAATTGTTTTTATCTGAAAGCAAAAAACTGGAGACTAAAGACATAAATGGCAAACAATCGACTGTTGATTCCAAGAGATTTTGATCGAGAAGTTCTGTTTTATAAGTGATGGCCGAATCACTGGATTCGTACGACAAATGACTTAAAATATTGTCGACTTTCATATAATGATTGAAATCAATCAAATGCTGAATCACTAAATCGGTTGAAATATTATCATTGCTTTTGCTTTTGGCTGACATCAGACATGAAATATGTATTGGATTTAATATTAGTTGTTTTGATTCAATTAATTCAAAGCAATTGTTTAAAAACTGATTGCAATTATTGACAAAATAAGAGAGTTCTGAATAGAAGAAAGAAAAGAGAAATAAGGGCTCAAACTGTATGTTTGCCAACGATTTTCTTATTTTGATTGCCTCCCAATCAATCACTTCTTCATTCATTTCGACATTCGATAGACTTTGAAGTTTTTCTTCGATAAATGAGATGTCTTTTTGCAAATGGAATCGATTGTATTGACCATAAACTAAAGATTTTATATTCTGAGCAATAATAAAATAATAGTCTCTAACAGAACTGGAAATTGTGGTCACTCTCACCAAATCATCGATTAATCTGATATAAGACATAAAAAGAGTGGCCGACTCTTCATTCTTGAATATTAATATGTTTTTGGTCAAAGAGACGAATAGTTTTTCTTTTTGTTTTTCAGAGTCTAAGACATCAATTTTTAGTATTTGATTGACAGAAGAGATCTGTTCATTGAGATCGATGTCCAAAAAGCTCTGCAATATTGACAACGATTTTTCATTTGTTAGAACCCAAAGAACGATAAAATTTTCGGAAATAAAACTGTTTATGAGTTCTGTTTTGGAACTGTTTTGGTGACAAACTGTAAGCAAATGATTGAACCATAAAAGGATATCTCTTAATATAATGAAGTCATCATTGGTTGGGCACAAATTTAGAGAACGGCTAATTAGCTTTTCTTCAATTTCAATAATTAAGTTATAAATTGGAGTAAAAGCTTTTGGAAATGAATTTCTATTAATTTTATTATCATTAATATCGGAGGCGATACTCATGAATGAATCAATTGATTTGTCATTTGTTTCACTTCTTTGCTTTCGTTTATAACTCATTTGAATCCAAAATAAATTAATTGAATATCTATTGAAATGTCGTTCAATGAGTTCCATATTATCGAAACATTGATTCAAATTCAAGAATAAATTCCAAACATCCGAAACATATCTTAAATCGATTTGAAATTCATTTAAAATATTCAAAACCAGACCTTTTGTCACCACTTTCTTTAAATTTTCATCGATATGTTTGAGGGATAAACCCTTTTCATCAAAACTTTCATCAAAATAATTGTTTAGAAGTAAACGTCTGATTGGATTGTCTTTTATAGAACTCTTCTCTGAATATATGCGAAGTGCAGTCAAATATTCATAATTAAAGTCTTCATTAGTTGTATTGTCCTTATGTTCGAGCACTGAATCAATTAGGAGTGAATCTTGGATCGCACAGGCAGTTGTTGAATCATATTTAAAATGATTGAGGTTTAAACGATTTTTCAAATGATCTCTTTTAAAATTTTTAGATACAATTTGTTTGAAAGAAACTAACATTTCATTTGTCATCAAATTTCTATCAAATTTAGAGAAAAACTCTTTTAAACAAATCTCTAATTTGAAGCCATTTTGCGTTTGAAAGACAAAACTTTTGATGCTTTCAGTGATTTGTGTGAAACATTTTTTTTCAATTTTTAAATTAAAATTTTCGAAGAAATCGATGAAAAATTCTGAAATATTATCATTGCTTTCAATCAAAGCATTTATTTGTTTAGTGATGTCTTGTTTGGAAGTGATGTCAGTCATATTGATTTCAATGCCTCTGTTTCTCATAGCGCGGGAGAGTTCACCATTTGTTGGATCCATTGCTAAAAACAATCTAAAATCTGGATGAGGTTTGATTGAAGTGAGCTGTCCATCAATACATCCCTTTTCGTTGATCGTTAATTCACCGTTTGGTTCGAGTAAAGGGTTGAGTCGATCGAGAACTGAAGCACTGCATAGATTGGCATTATCTATAAGAAGCCATTCACCTGAAGTTATTGCTCGGATGAGAATAGAGTCACGCCATTCAAACTCCCCTTTGAATAACTTTGTGTTCCCATAATTTGATTTTAAAACTTTGATTTCATTCTTCAAATTAATTAAGAATTGAGTCTCCATTTTATTTACTTCTAATAATTTGTCGATTATTTGATCTAAAAGTTTGAGTTTTTCTAAACATATTTCATCAGAGGATTCGTTCACTGAATTAAGTGTTTGAATTTGAAACCAAAAACTGATAATTTGTTGGACACAATCCCTTTCAAACAATTTCTGAAATGTTTTCGCACAGAAGTCGATAACAGAGTCTTCGATATGAATCAATTGATGCGATAAATCTTTTTGTTCAAAACCTCCCAACAGATCCATTGTATCCATTTCTGAATTTACAGAAAATATATGCAATTTATGACCCGTTAGGTCTGCCAATAACTGAACGACAGTGGTTTTGCCAGTTCCTGTCTCTCCTATCAAAATTGACATCCAATTCATTTCAATGCATTTTAGTATTGATTCCAAACAACTTTTTTGTGTCTCAAATACAAATAAATTCTTCACTTCGTTTCCTAATATTCGTTGGCGTTTCAAAAATGAATTTCCGATTTGAAGATAACTGTCTGTTATTTTGTAATCAATTTCTTCACTTATAGCCGAAGAATCAAAATATTTATCACAAATTTCTTTCATTTTGAGCCTATCCTCAAATGTTCTCATTTTGTCGACAAATAATAATTTGAGGAATTTTTGGGGTTTTATTCGATCGAAATCAGAGACATTGTGTGTCATTACTTGAGACCATCGAATCAGATCTCTTAAATTGAATTCCCATGGATTTCCTTTTCGGGCGAATTGTTTTCTAATCACTATTTCATTCATAACTTCATTATTAAAGTCAATCATTTGTTTGATAATAGTTTGGCTGATGTTTGGAAACATTTTTGTAAGAATGAAGTTATAGTCTTCTGTTGAAAGGCTTTCCATATAAACAGTAGTAAATCGATTGAGGAAAGATCGAGGTAACCCTTTTCTAGCCCCTCCTTCTGAATGAGGGTTTTGAGTGGCAAATATTCGGGTCATTGTTTTACTCACTTTGAAAGTCTTATTTAATTCGGGGATAAATATTTCACTTCTGTGGTCAAGACATGCGTTGAGACCTTCGAGTACTGATTGTGAGGCCAAATTCAATTCATCCAAAACAATCCAGGTAAAGTCACTTTTAAGGGCCTGAAGAAGTGGTCCGTCTCTGAATGCAAACTTTCCGGCTGAGTCTTCGCCTTCTATCGGTAAATCAGCGCCGAAAAGATCGGTTACATCTGTCTGTTCCGACAAATTAATTCGAATGAGTCGATGTCCCGAAGCTTTGGCTAAAGCCTGAACTAATGAAGTCTTTCCCACTCCAGGCATTCCTTCGAGAAGAATAGGTTTGGGTAAACTAATAGCTCTCAACACACGTAAAGCATTGTTCTGAACAGTAGGACTGTTCCACATATATTCACTGTCACCCAAATATTCAATTTGTGTTCTCTTCGGTATACAGAACTCTCTGATTCTAAAGTATTTTTGATCGACCGATATATCCATTGGTTTTATACATTTCGAGTCTAATTTTAATAATGATTTTGAGATATTATTGAGGTATTTATGGCATTCCTCTCGAAGAGCACTCAAATCTTTAGTTAAATTTATAGAAAAATTGGCACTTCCTATGGCATCGACGAAAACAAGAAGTGCACCGTTAATGAAAGCGTCGCACAATTTTAATGAAATGACTCTTTCGGGATCAGTGCTGACATTAATAAATTGAATCCAACTCAAGACATCTCTAATACTTAAAACAATTCTATTAGAATTCAAAAGATTAAGATTAAACCACAGAAGAAAATCACAGATCGTTTGACAGATAACTTGTTTGCAATCAACCCATTTCTGGTCTAAATTATGACAAATTATATCTTTTATATCAGAGATGTCTTCATAGGGCGGACACCAAATCTCAGTGAATCTGTTCCTCAATGCGGGCGACAATTCTTTTTTGCCGTAATCTCCTCCCGGATTCATTGTCGCCATATATCTGAAAGAATCTTTGGCTTTGATTATTGGAATTGAAATTTCGTTATCAAAACAATTGTTATTTTCTGCGATTAGAAGAGTCCGCTCCGATTCTAACACCGAATTTAATCGCTCCAAAACTGAATCGTCGGCCAGAGATATCTCATCCACCAGAAAGTAATCACCATTTTTCATTGATTCAACGAGAGGGCCATCAACCCATTCAAAGAGTGGGCGCGAGTTCTTTCTGTCAGTATCTTTATCACTATCACAATACCGAACGGGACGTAAACTTCCCAAAAAGTCGGCGCTTTCGGTATTCATATGACAATTGACTGAATAGAGGTGTCTATTGTTGACGGCAGCGAATAACTGACAAATTGTTGTCTTTCCACAACCAGTTTCACCGACTAATAAGATGGGTTCGTTATATTTTATAGCCTCGGATAATAATGTTCCCAATCGTCTGAAGGATTTGTTCCAAACTATGTGTTCAAACTCTTTGGGAATATTCCCAAAAACATTCAGAAACGAAGAGCCACTAAATATAGAGTTTGTGTCGAGTTTACACTTAAATCTGGTTTCGAGAACTGATTGAATGATTGATATCTCTTCAGGTCTGCGGACCCGAGCGGCCAATAACATGTAACCATCATTTGCCAGATGTGAGTCCCAATCATAGAATGTGACGTCATTTTGATTGTTCGCAAACTTTTTATACCTCTCTCCCCAACGAAACAGATCTCGAAGAGTAATAAATCCATGTTTTCCGGCAAAGACACCACTTTCTCGACGCCTTAATTGCAAATCGAGTAGAACTCCAACCATTCGTTTCGCATAAGATTTTGGTAGAGAACATCTTCGGTGAAGAATTTCTTCCAATTCATTGCTGGGAATGACATCGAAATTTAGTTCAACAAAACGATTACGAAAAGCACGGGAAAGAAGTTTTCTGCCGCCATAATGTCCGGCCGGGTTTTGTGTGGCCAACAATAAAAATCTAGGATCAGCTCTAATCAATTGTTGAGTCTCCGGAACAAATAACTCTCTGTTGTCGTCCAACACTCTGTTTAAAGCTTCGAGTACTTCAGTTGGGGCCAGATTTAGCTCATCCAATATAATCCAATAACCATTTCTCATGGCTTCAGCTAATATACCTTCTTTGAAGACTAGCTTTCCGTCAGTGTTAGCGCAATAACTGCCGATATATTCCTAAACAAACAAATAACGGTTAAAATGTTTTCAACAAAAAAATTATTGTGAAATACCTGAAGGTCTGTGTGTTCGTGATTATTGACCCGAACACAGACATTGCCAGTCGTAGCCGCCAACCATTCAATTAAACTGGTTTTGCCAACAGACGTCTCCCCTTCCAATAGAATAGGAAACGTCTTTCCAATCGAAACTATTCTGCAAATGTCTTTTAAATTTTTCTGTACGGTTGGGGTCAGAATATATGATTCATTGATTTTCGGTTCTTTGGTTCCGCGAAGAATATAAAAGCCTTCAACGCATACATATTTTTCGGGTGATTTGGGGCCTTCCATTTTGGATTTCAATAACTTCGAGGGATCTTTAGAACCAAATAATGTTATAATTATATCGCTTTCGACTTTAGTTCGCGAAGTTATGTCCAAACGGGTCAGAAATGCCAAACAAAACGATTCATAAAGAGATCTCAGGACAACACCACATGGATTAGTCGATGAAACACTCAGAGCTCGACAAAGGGTTCTGCAGTCGTAACAAGAAATTACCCTTTTTAAAAAAGAAAACATCAAAATTAAGACATACCTCAAACTATAGAGGGGTCGCATTCCATTGGTGTCAGTCAACACTTTTTTAGCGTCGCTTTTAATTTGTAAATAGAAGTTAACAATCGATTCAATCAAATTTGGCGAAACATATGTTCCAATATATTTGTGGACAAGAATTCGAAGATCAGATTTGTCTTCTAATTCATCGACAAAGAACTCTGAGAAACGATTTCTTATACCGAGGGGTAACTCTTTTTTGCCGATATCAGTGGCCGGATTCATACACGCAAAGAGTCTGAAGTCAGAACTTCGTTCAACTGGGAGACCATCGGCTTTATCTAAAAGTATGACCGAACCTTCATCTGAGTCCAAAATAGCAGATAAGCACTGAAGAGTCTCAGTTTCAGCCAAATTGATTTCATCCAACAAAATCCAATTACCGCTTCGCATAGCTTTTACTAGACTTCCATCAATAAAACTGAAGGCAAGACAACCCTTTTCGTTAAGTTTATAGGACTGAAAGCGATTTATCTGTTGAGCCAATGCTTTCCATCGCTCTAACAGTTGATAATCAGAAGATTCCAGTTTTTTGACTGCTTTGTCGTAGACGTGAGACATAACTTTAAATAATGTCATCCAATCCTCGCTTTGAAATTTTTGACTGAATTTCGTTAAAAATGAAACATTTTTGTCGGTTTCGAATGTCTTTGAGAAGAGTTCCAAATAATCGTTTTTAATTGGTTCCATCAAAACTTTCATTTCAATTGGTTTATATCCACCCAAAAGATCTGTACTATCACTCTGTTGGTTCATATTGACAACAGTTAGCCTTTTATTCAGTCGATTAGCTAAATACTGGACACAAGAAGTTTTTCCAGTCCCTGTTTCACCACAAAGAAGAACCGGTTCATTATTATCGATGGCAACAGAAATGCGTTCCAATAGTGATAAGGACTGTTGGGTTAAAGCAAATGATTGAAACCGTTTTCTTTCGTCGAAAGGATTGTTTGATCTCTCTTTCAATTTGAATGAAGTCCTACCGATTCTCAAAATGTTATCATCCAAATAAAACTCTGGTTTTCTTTTTGCGGACAGATATTCACTTTGGCTTTTAGTTATGTTGAGATGAGAACCGATTACTTCTGCTTTAATTAAACGTAAATCTGGACTCGAAATCGATTGAATAAAACAATCGTTTGCGTCGAGGAATCCATTGATAGAGGATTCGTCACAATTTATAACAAAGTTCTTTGAAATTCTTTGACACCATTTAATCAAATCTCGTATTGAGACCTGTCTTTTGAGGCCAACATTTTCTAAATTTTCGTTTTGAAGATAATAATAAATGTCTAAAATTCTATTATTTATTGAACGAAGATTTTGCCATTTCGTTGATATTAGAGTTAAGAGCTCTTCTCTACTCAACAAATCCAATGATAATTTGTGACACAATTTGTTAATACAATTGTAGTGAAGGGAAGATTTAATGGCAAACTCTGAGTGATTTGAGTCGTTTTGAGCACTTGTAAGACGACGGGTCAGAAATATCCGAAATTCGTTGTGGACTTTCTTCAACTGATTTTCACAACCGGGAAGAGATGACAACGATTTTGTTTCCAATACCGAAGACAACATAGAAATAACATCCGAAGGCGCACAGTCTATATCTTCTAAGAGCAACCAATAGCCATATTTCATGGCCTGAGTTAGCGGTCCAGCCTTCCAAATGAATTCTCCCGGAATATCAGTACAAACGTGAGATCCAATCAATATTTTGGTATCGATTTGGTCTCCCATTTGGACTTTCATCAAATGAGGTGCTCTGTATCTTCCTGTTAGTGAAGCCATATATTCAATAATTAAAGTTTTGCCGCAACCAACCGGTCCTTCGATTAGAACAGGTTTGCCGTAAACAACAGCTAAAGCGAGTGATCGGATGTTTGACTGAGTGGTCGGCACTAAAATTATTTTTTTATTATCACTGAAAGGATTTGTTTGAATTGAATCAATTGAATCGCTTTCTTTGAATTTATTAATTAAAACTCCGAAAACAGATATTATGTTTTCACTGAAATCATTTTCATCAAAATAGTGGTCAAATTCATTGCAAATTTGCACAAAATATAATGAATCAGTGATTTGTGTCGTCGGTATTCGTGGCGAAAACAAATACAGATATTTTACTCGAAGTTGAGTCAACTCTTCAGCGCTGAAGTCTTTATTGAAAACATTTTGGAACTGATTGTCACTCAAACTAAACAAAATCTGATAACACTTTCCTGCAATATATCTGATCTCTGAATTTGGTTTTGACAACAATTTTGTGACAAAACTCCAGTCAATGGCGTCGCGAAACCAAATTGGATGGAAATGAAGATAATTAAAAGAAGCCACCAAAATATCGAGCACTGAATCGTCATCTTTAGAGCACTCTAACAACTCTTTGGGACAGAATATCGATGTTTGAAAGCAATGATAAGCGAATTGAGTGCCAACACTATAATAACCGATCAAATCACTGATCGCTACAAAAAGTTTTGCTTTCAATTCAACTCTGTTTTTAATTCTAACGAAAAGTTCGCTAAGAATTGGAGCAAACAATCGGCTTATGTTTGGCCGCAATTCTCGATCGAGCATTGCTTCGGCTAAAAGGTTTAAAACAGTTTGTCTGTCTTCTTGAGACCAACATTTTTTATTCAAAAATTGTCTCAATTTTGAAATCAAATTATTGCGGCTTTTAGTTTCACACAAACTCTTCAGAGCAGAAAATGCAATAAATTTACCCATTTTTTCATAACTGAAATTACAATAAATAAATGAATGAATTGAATATAATTTATCTAAAATTGAAATCTCCAACAAAAATGTTTTATTTAATTCTCAATAATTTTATGTATTTTTATATTAAATTATATTTATGAAGAAAAAAATCTAAAATTAGTTTAAACTAATTTTTTTAGAAAATAATTTGAACTTACATTTAATCTTTGGTTTTTCGGTTGAAAACCTTATAAATTAACAAAATTAATAATTCTAGGATATATTATTACTGAATGAATTAATATTTTACTAAATTGAATACATTTTCAAAATTTTTTAGAAAAGTATTTAAAAATTAAATGTTTTTGAACACATGTTATACTAAACACGTGCTAAGAGTGTTGTCCTGCGCTCATCAAAATTGTTTGACGTAATATTGAGTCAGAGACTGGACTTTAATTTTGGTTTTGTATTCATCTATTATCCAATCAAATGCTATTTCGGGCGAAAGTTTGTGAGCAATAAATTTTTGTTGTTTGCTCTCAATTACGTCCATTTCATTACAAATTTTTGAAATCCCTCTTAAATAATAAGAGGAATGAGGTCTTAAGTTTATTAATACTTGTTCTCACTATTATAGTGTTTTAGTTGGAGAAAACACTTTGTCTGATGATTTTAATATTGATCAACCCTGATATTGAATTAATGTGACACTGTCTGTCTGTCTGCCACTCTCTGCTCAACTCTTTTTTGACGCTTATTATGGTCTGCAGTCAGTGACGGAACCAATATTTTGTTTGATATTTAATTTGAGTGTTTGATAGACTGTTGACTCAAAACAATCAAATTGTTAGTTGACTACAATTTTAATCAAATGTTTCGATAATTAAAATAAGTTTAGCCCAAAGTCTATATTTTTATTACCAGAACTGAAACCAAACTTATTTTAATATTAAATAGATTTATGAAATTTATTTGAAATAAAATTAATAGAAAAGTAAATTCACAAATATTTTGAAAAAATGCCCAAAACTATAGACTAATTAAAGAATAAATAAATTATTTATAAATAATATAATTGAATGAAATGCCGGTTCGGAAAAATTCAAATGAAAACAACGTTTTCAGTGATTTAAACGATGAAAGAAATGCAAATGAATTCAATGAAATCAATTCAACACAATTACCGATATTTCCCACAAATTGCGAAACAAACGATTCGCCCGAAAATAATGACCAAAAAGTTGAAGAAGAGATGACAGAGAACTGTATCCTCTCCAGAGCTTATAGTCGGTCGTTGTCGCGGACTCGTCACTGTGAAAAGGGACATGTCTGTGGTGGCCCATCCCGTCCGTCACTCATATCTCATCACATGGCTTTTTCTGACGGAGACTTTGACAAAGTGGATGCACTGCCCGATCACATGACCTTCACTATATTGGACGCATTGGCCATTCTCTTCTCAATCGGTAGCTTCCTTTTTGATATCGGCACAGATATAGCGGTGGCGGCCTTTCATTACATAAATAAAGACTTTTGGTAAGAATCTAATCTTCAATTGAATGTATAAAAAGTGTTGCCTTTTATGTCAGGTATTTCGGTCTAACGATGGCATTCGTAATGTTGCCGACTCTTGTTATGACCGGTATATCAATGCGATGGTATGTTTTGGATTCAAGAGAAGAAGGATCGCCTCCAATATCCAAATGTCAATGGATTATGAGATTTATATTTTTATTATTACAATTGGGACCAATCCTCAGATATTTCGATTCTCTTATGTATGGCCTCAAATTCCGACAGCACTCAAACTCAAGAGAAGCACAAAAAAAGTATTTCCAATACATGGTCTATGAGGACACCGACGCCACAATGTTGAGGCTCTTTGAATGTTTTATGGAGGCCGCCCCTCAACTAGTCCTCCAAATTTACATTCTGGCCAAAGGAACCAATAAAACAAACGACGACTGGACGAGTAGGACATTCAATGACATTAAATCATAATTTGTTTTATTAAATATATTATATATTGCAGTTATAGCTCAAGTGGTGGCGGTGTTGGCCTCTTTGGTATCCCTTTCGTGGTCATTGGTTTCATATCACCGTGCATTACGTCTTTCACTACCCGATAAGGCGAACATGACTTGGCCCGTATGTCACTCCTTATCAATATTTAGCTTATCCTTTAATCTAATAATTATTTTTTTAGGGAATTATTGTTCAATTCATTTGGAGATTCTTTTCTATAGCTTCTCGAGTGTTAGCTCTGGCGCTGTTCGCCTCTGAATTCCGATTCTATATTAGTATCGTTTGTGGTATTCATTGGTTACTTATGTTCTTTTGGATCGTTTCGATGAGAACTAGTTTTTGTGATAATCGTTGTGAAGAACTGGGATATAATGCCGTTTTGGCGATTATGTTCATATTCTGTTACTTCAATCCAGTGGACAGCCCTACAAGAAAAAGATATGCTGTTTATTATATGTTTATGTTCTGTGAAAATATAGTTTTGATGACTCTTTGGTTCATATTCTGTGCTGAGCAAAAATGGTACAGATATATAGCAATGTATGGATACTTCGCTTCCTTTATCACTGGACTCGCATTTATGGTATAAAACATTTATTATTTGTTTGAAATTAATTCAATATTTGTATTGAAGGGCGTATACTATATGTGGTTCCACCCGAGTGGTAATATCATATGTTTTGGAACAGGCGATGAGGAAAACTTGAAGAAAGAGACTCAACTCAAACATAAACTTCAAATAACTAAGGGTTTGTGGACAACTCAGGGCAGACTTTTGCATCCCAGACCTCCTATTCCCACCTCTTTTTCAGATTCAAAGATACAAATAAATAAATTGACTAAAAATTGCATTAAAGACAAGTCCGCGAATGATGTCTATAAGGGATCCATTGTATAGATTCGCCGAATCTCTTGTCAATTATTTGTTCCAAAATTTACCAAATCTGATGTCAATTATCGCAAACAAATCCAATTCATATCCATTTCTTCATTTGATTTGATTCTCATTGGTTTTAAATTCATTTAAAGTTAAGTTAATTATAATATAAACGATTATTTGTGACGAATGTCTTATTGACTATATTTGTATTGAAAGCAATGTATGTATAACACCATAAACGCAATGCAACTCAATTAGGTTTAATTGATTTGACATTTTCTCAAAATTTGTTGAATCGTGTGATTAATATAATATAATTTTTTGACAATTTTTATAGGATTTGTGCCAATAATCGCACACAACATCCAAATTAACGAATAGACAATTACTCTATTGATATATAATTTTGATTACTAGTCATTAAAGTCTATATCTATTCTTCACCTCTGATGTGATAACTATTTTGAGCTCATCGTTGACTAAAAATAATTTCTCATTTGTTCTCATTTTGTTATCCTTTAACCGATTCTCACTTCAAT
>JAQFZI010000353.1:0-17782 GCA_034695605.1 Eupelops occultus | reverse complement strand
TTCACAAAATTTATTCTCAAATGATTACAATTATTAGTAATTAATTACTTTTACAATGAATTAAACAAAAGAGATCTTAAATAAGAATTTTGCGCTAAATATCTATAAAATTCTTTTCAACAATAATTGAATAAATTCTCAAAAAATTTAATGAAAGCATTACTTGAATTTCGTTGAAATGATTTGACGGCAAAAGAATTTTCAATAAGACTAGAGTTAAGTGTTTTGTTTCGTTGATTCGTTACGAATAGTATTCGAGCATTACTTCAACTTATTGTCTATTAGTGACCGAAAGCCTAATCCAATGACTGGTAAATGGCATAAAAATTGTTAGTTTAGGACTTTTTTCTGATAAAATTCTGTGAAAAACAAACAAAAATCGCATAAAAATTATTCCAAAAACTATATAAAAATCAAAAACTAAGTCTTTGTTAGACTTTGTCTTAAAAATTCATTTCTTATAATAAGTATAACAATAATAATAATAATTATATAATACTATAATTAACTTAAAATTCATGAGAAAATTCATTTAATATAACATTGAATAACAGAATAGCAGCACAACTTCCTTCGAGGGAACAGTCTTTTTTGCAAGCTAAAATTGTAATTGGAGTAGGAGCCTACTAGGAGGAGGTGTAGCAACATATTGGACTATTGAGGTTATAGAAAGGTTGTAGGATTATTTATTCATTTTAATTTATTTATAAATATTATAATGACCTCAATGTAAATGATTTATACCAGGTTAAAAAGTTAACTTAGGTTTGTCATATGCCTGAATTTTATCATTATGGCTGTTCCCTCGTCAATGACTTTAACTGTCATTCGGTCTAAAATTGATAATAAGCGTCAATTATTTTGAGAGAAGACAACAGTTCTTGTGTTGAGTCCACACAAGAAGTCAAACAAAACTTGTAATACGAATGGAATTAACGTTGAGATTGAGAGCGAAGTAAATGAGTATTAAATACCAAAAGTAGTAAAACAGTTAAACCAATGGTTAAAATGAAATGAAATAATATTTGGCATCGAATTTCATAAATAAATGTCGCGCCATATGGCTGGCCAGCGATCAAACGAAAGCTGAGTCACAGAACTTATTCCGTGTTATGCTTTTCCAACCATTGAATCACAGACTTCTCGATATTTTCCTTCCAATAGATGTTTGCCTTAATTTTTTCGAGACTCTGTTCGACAGACTGTCCGCCGGAGCCGACAGACACCGAACGGAAAAAGTCTTCCACTTCTTTATATTCGTGTCGACTCGAAAAATGCCAAACAGTTTCTGTGATAATAGACTCCAAAGAGAAGGAGCCCTCACCGAACAGTTTGATTATTTGATGCCAATTCTCTCTGACAAACCTCCAGACAACATCCCTTCCAATTGGATTATGTGAGACAATTGTAATCACATGAACCGTGTCCTGAGTTTTGATTCGGTTCTTGTCTAAGGAGCTGTTCAAATACTGAGATAATAACCAGGCATTCCTAGTGCTGCCCAACGCTCCCAACAGGAGTCTCTTCTCCGACGGAATGGTTGTATTTAAATACTTATTCCACACGAAATTCCATTCCCTTAGTCCGCCATATTGGATACCAGTATTATAGACTACTTCCCTGAGATTAGCTGCTATTTTAGTGTTGTTAGTCATCCACGACTGGAAGTAACGGATCGCGATTTGGATCGACTGTTTGTCCCCATAAGAAACGGCTGCTCTCAACAAGAGAGTCCTGAGCTTACGTACGAGCATCTGGTCATTGGGCTGGTCTTTCCAGCCCCAGATTGTGATCAATGGCTCAATAAGACCACAGATGAACTTCTGAAGAAGAGGGTTCTGAAGCATAACAGTGTCCAAAAGGCCAAAGTGATAGAGAGCTGCCTCCCAGGGCACATAATCCCGTTCATTATTTCGCAGATAACGGGTCAGTCCAATCGTAGAATTGACATCCAGTAACCCGATCTTCATGAGAGCAAAGGCGTCATCAATGAGATTCGCCCTATCAGTGGACGAAAGTACGTGTAAATTGTATTTGTGATCGAACAGCACTTCACTCAGTGCTCTCCAGATGTCCGGCTCATAATTGACGCGATAGAAACCGCTCTGATTTGCATTCAGTTTAAACCATTTGACGCTTTCATCGAAAGGAATAGACATTTCGGTTGTGTTAAACCAAATCAGTTGCGAAGAAGTGTTATTCTTATCGGTGATTAATGTGATCGGAATAATCCATTTGTAGCCAAAAGGCGATAAGTCCGACATTTTGGATGCGTCCGAATCGGTAGGACTCGACAAAAATCGCCGCTGACTCAGAAACAAACGGTCGCCATTGCGGCGGACAGTTATCACTGGATATCCCTTTTGCTGAACCCATGTGTCCATAATCGCCGACACATTCATCGAATCCGATTGACTGACCTTTTAATTCAAAAACAAAGATTGAAAATATTATTAAAACCCTTTATTTGGACGGTTAGAGACTCACTTCAGACAAGCACTGCCACAAATCACTGGTTTTAGCCGTTTTGTACTGATATTTATGCAAATATTTTGATAAACCGAGTCTTAGTTTATTAATTCCGAGGAAGTTCTCCAACATTCTGATCAGTGACGCGCCCTTTGAACACAAAAATGTCAAATAATTAGAAGAATTCATTAAATTATTCTTTAAATTACCTTTTTATAGGAAATGGCATCAAAGATGGCCTCAATTTCTGAGGGATTCTTCACATTAGCCATAATTGGATGCGAACTCTTGAGGGAGTCCATAGCCATTGCCTGCTGTGTGGTTGAAGTCACGAATTGATCCAATAGTTTCCTGAAACGAAAAGTTAAATTAATTTAATAGAAGACAAACTTAAGTTAAGGAATGCTATTCATGTGGTGGCTATTCGTAGTTAATTAAAAGGACATACCATTCAGGGCTTATATAATTGACGCCAAGATTTTCCACATATGACGCGAAGCCTTCATTAAGCCATAGGTCGCTCCACCAGTTCATTGTCACCAGATTTCCGAACCACTGATGCGCCAACTCATGGGCTAAACATAAAAATCAAAATTATATTCTGTGCTCATTCTTCAAGATATTTATGACTGACCGACAACAATAGCCACCTGTTCCTGTGCTTCGCTACTGGACTCGTTATCATTATACAAGAACATGGTCGTCCTAAATGTGATAAGTCCCCAGTTTTCCATAGCACCGGCAGCAAAGTCAGGTACAGCCACTAAATCTAATTTAGTCAACGGATAAGTGACATTAAAGAACTCTTGAAAATAGCTGAGTATAGAAGCGGCAGATTTTAGGGCATAAGCCGATTGCGAGTCCTGTTCTCCGGGCACAATAGCCCTGATATTAATTCCCTCTTTAGTCTGAGTGGTGTGAATATTAAAGTCGCCGACAATAAACGCAACCAAATATGTGGACATCGGAACAGTTGGCTCGAAAACAGACATTATGTGTCCGTCTTTGTAGTCCACTATTTCAGTGCTTCGTTTCTCTGAATTGAAAAAAGCGGCGAATCTTTTCTCGTGAACCAAATTCATCGAAAACGAAGCTTTCAATTGATTAAGAAATTTAATTATACATTAAATTCATTTAAATGGATATACCTTTGAGGGCCGGCTCATCAAAACAAGGAAACGCTGATCGGGCGGCAGTCGGTTCGAAATGAGTGGTCAATAAATACTTTTTATCACCAGTTTTGCTATCAAAATAGGAACTGACATAAAATCCTTCTAATTGTTCCTCTAATTGTCGCTCAAAGCCTATTCTTAAGCTATAGTTACGGTTCGGAAGCAAATAGTCGTTGAATTTGATGAACAGCTGTTCGTTTTGAATGCATTCCAACTGTTTGTCCACTGAGATGTTGGCAACGGTGGACACTTCCGTCATAAATATTTCAGTTATGTTTAGCTTTTTTATGTGAATCACTAAAAAGTTGGTCTTTTCAGTGACCGTCAAAATAATGGCAACACTTCCGGTGTTGTAAAAAGTATTCATATCGGGACTCATATACAGCTTGTATTGATTCGGAACAATAAATGTCGGCAAACGTATGTCAGCCCATGGAAACGGTTCACCCGTTGTGGACATTAGCTTTAATGGACTGTTAGCTACGAGAAGGCCATCGCCTGCGCTCTCATTGGACTGCGAAAAGAGTGGAGGCTCTGAATGGCCGGAAATGCATTGATTATGATATGGAAAAAAGGCTATAATTAAGGCAATGATTATCAGAACCAGTAGTGAACATAAGCCAAGAGTCAAAACATTGCTTTTACGCCAATTCAACACCTGATGAGTGCTCTGACTCTTCGATCGATACATTCGGCCACATCTCGACGTAGATCTGTCGTGACCGTTGCTGTCAGTTGAGGTCAAGAAGGCTACGTCATCGATCTCAAGTTCTGCCATCGGTATTGTCATCATAGGTGTGATTCTGTATGAGTGGCCGTCCAATGCATATGACATTAAAAGGTATCACTTTTCAAAAAAATTGTTGGAAAGCCTTTGATTCAAGTCTTGTGTCGTCGAAAAAGCAGTGAAATGAAAACTGAAGATAACTGCTCTTCACTTATCGATTATCTTCGTTCGTCTTAAGGATGTGTTTCCCCATTATTTTTATCAAATGGAAACTTATGACAAAATTATTGCAAACAATATATTTGTTGTCAATTATTTCTCTTCTCCGGAATCAGAGGAAAATTCTCTTATCTCAAGAATGGATGACATTATCTTCGAGTGAACACAATTGTTGTCAACAAATAATTGGATAATAATTTCAATAGTTTTTCAATATTAGTATAAAAGCATATGTTTTGGAATTAATTCTGTCATCTCTTCTGTCAATTAATTGTTTGATTAATGAATTTTGTGGTCAAAACCGGTGAGGAGTGAGTAATACAAGAGATTAACCGAACGGTTGAGTCGTTTTTCATTCACTCATCAGTTGTTTCACTAATTAATATCGATTTTTCTCCACAAAAATCATTAAAGGCTTTCCTTCTATTCTGTCCACAAATAATTATATTGTGGTTTGACTTTTGCATCAATCAGTTAAGCAGAAAATATCATACAATTGACCATCAAATGAGCCATAACTTAAGTGACAGAACTTTTGGCCAAAGAGGTGCTCAAAAAAAATTGTACTTGTTAAAGTTGAAAATGAACCAACAACATTATATTATAATATAAACTGTGAAAAATACTTTTACAATCAAATTCAAAACAAACCCAGTTTTCACTCAAAACAAAACTATAAAAAACAAAACTTAAAAAACGGTTTCAAAAGTTGTAAACAAATCTAAAACTTAAATAATTAAAGAAAACCTTAAAAATAAAACACGATTTTAAAGAAGAAATTTTTGATTATTTAAAGACAAAACTGTTTTTAATATTTAAAATTGTTATATAATCTTAACTAAAATTTATTTCAATAGCTTATGATTAGGAAATACTGACAATCAGTTGATTAAAGTTTCACTTAAAGTATATTTTTCATTGAAAACACAATTCAAATATCAATTGAATTATTTATTTATTTGTTATTTTTATTTGTCATTCAATTTAAAGTTCATTTCAAGTGTTTATTTACGTCAACATTACATTTGAATTGGATTTGTTTGTAGACAAGAGTTGTGTCATTCGTATAGTAATTATCTACAAATTTATTATGACTAATGTCATCTCTTTTACTGTTTGGCCCCCTTTTCGCTCAATTAAACAGTTGATTTAATTCAATTATCTAGCACATATGACCAATTATTACTGAATTAGGAAAAATTAAAATAAGCAGTTTTTGAACTTTTAATTCTCTTCACTATTTTCTTTTTCAATGAATATTTGAATGAAAATCGAAATCAATTTGAATTCTTTGCTATTAATCAATAATATTTAATTAGACTCTCATTTCTTTGTTCGGTCTTAAGTTGTTCTTTGAAGTAAAATAATTTAAATAAACTATCCTAAAATTTAATTCAATAATTAGAATGGTTAAATTTCCTGTTTTATTGCTCCAGATAATAAAGTATCTGGTTTGTTTTGAACATCCTCATATTAAAATTTAGTTCTTTTTATTATAATTAGATTGAGTTCAAACGAGAGCCAAAATGTTATCTAAAATAGTGCTAAAGACTACTTTATAACTGAAAATTAGTTTCACATAAAACGTTAGATTAAAGGGAGAGAGAAGTTACGCAAAAATAAGCGTAAACCCAATCACAGAATCATTAAGTGTAACCAAGTTTGTGAACAAATCTAATAAGTGGTTCAAAATACCGGTTTTGAACTTGAAATTAGTCGGATATAATTGCAATAATTGATTATAATTCAAAAATTTCCAGCTTATAATCAAGGAAAAATCAACAATTCTATTGTGTTCATTGAAATTCAAATTTCCATTGAGAGAACAATGAGAAACTAAAAATATCCAGGTTGTTTCCTCTTCAAAATGCAATTAATACAATCAACTCTGAGTCATGAAATATCAAATTGCAGGCGGAAAATATTAAATTTAATAATTTAATTAACATTAATTTAATTCATTACATTTCCAAATAGATAAAAATATTCAATTTTGATCAAATCTAATCTTGATTAAATAATTAAGCAAGGCATGACGTAATAATATCGAGTATATACTGTAATTAATTCAATGCCAACAAATCCTTCTGAAGAAACATAAAAATAATGTTAAAAACAAGTCATAACTTCCTATTAATTGAAGAGATCTCAAGAAAATCATATTAAATGTGAAATTTAAGCTCAATTTTAATACAAAACTTCCTCTAAAAGAGGATTTTTGAGGCAAACCTTTTAATTACTTAACTATTAATTTATTTCATTTAAAAACACATTTAGTTTTAAAAATTAAATTCAGACCACATTTTAATTTTGAGCTGAATCTCAACTTAAGACATGTCTTCAATTAAGGTATGAATCAATTAACTCATTCATTCATTTATAGCGACGTTTGTCTCTATTTTTAGGAAGTATTCATAGTATCGGTGGCGCGAACTCCGATCGGCTCCTTTCGGGGCTCACTTTCGGCATTGAGTGCAACACAATTGGGTTCTATTGCAATAAAGGCAGCCCTTGAAAGGGCTGGCATTAAGGGCACTGATGTCGACGAAGTATACTTTGGAAACGTATTACAGGCAGGTGTGGGTCAGGCACCTGCTCGACAGGCAGCTCTCAACGGAGGAATTTCGGTGACCACTCCGTGTACTACAGTTAACAAAGTCTGTGCTTCCGGTATGAAGTCTATTATGCTTTCGGCACAATCTATACAATTGGGCGAAAACGATGTGATGGTTGCCGGAGGAATGGAATCCATGTCCAATGTTCCATACTATCAGACAAGAGGTGAAACCCCTTATGGAGGCATCACTTTAAATGATGGCATTGTTTCGGACGGTTTGACTGATGTCTACAATAAGACACATATGGGTCTCTGCACTGAGAACTTGGCCCAAAAGTATGGTCTCACTCGTGAAGCACAGGACCAGTTCGCGATTGAGAGCTACAAACGCACTGCAAAAGCCAACGCCGCCGGTCTTTTCAAGGAAGAGATAGTTCCGGTCGTTATTCCCGGAAAAAGAGGCAAACCTGATGTCACTGTTCTCGAAGACGAAGAGTTTCGAAAAGTAAATTTCGATCGTATTTCGACACTCAGCCCAGTGTTTAAGAAAGAGGGAGGGACTATCACAGCCGCCAACGCAAGCAGTTTGAACGACGGCGCGGCCGCCGCTGTACTCATGTCTGCCAAAGCCGTCCAAAAATTCGGTGCCAAACCATTGGCCAAAATTATCGCCTTCGCTGACGCGGCTGTAGAGCCTATAGATTTCGGAATCGCACCGGCATATGCTGTCCCAAAGGTATTCCTTTGATTTAATTAGAAAACTTTGTCTAAAATTTTGCTGATTTATCGAAAAAAGCTGTACTCCTATACTCCTAACCCCTTTTCCAGACGGTTGAGTTCATTCAATCTCAGAGTTAAACAATAGATTGAATGGTAATTAAGTTCTGGAAAAATAATTAGTGATATAATCAGTAAAAATAATTATTTTATAATATATTTAATGTAAATAATTGTGAGAAATATCGCTAACAAAACAGCCATTCATTAGGTATTAGAGAAGAGCGGTATTCAGAAGTCACAGATCGCGCACTGGGAGTTCAACGAAGCGTTTAGTGCTGTTTCCTTAGCCAACATCAAACACCTGGACTTAGATCCAGCTAATGTTAACCCTAATGGCGGTGCTGTCAGTTTAGGTCATCCCTTAGGGTATGAATTGATTATATAATTATTTCCATTATATATATAAATAAAAATATGATTTATTCAAACAGCTGTTCCGGTGCTCGTATTGTCAATCATTTAGCAGTTAATCTCAAACCCAATGAGTTTGGGTTGGCCGGTATTTGCAATGGAGGTGGAGGTGCGTCAGCCCTTCTTCTCCAGAAGCTATGAAATCAATTTGCAATCAAAGTATTATAACTTAAGATATAAATTATGTTTTTGTTGGAATTGTTTTTGTTTTTTTAAGACAATAGTTTTGGGAAACTCTTTGTTTTTTGTTAGGATTTCCTTAATCTTTGAATTTTTCAGTATTTTAGGTCTTTTTGGACGTATTTAACAATTGTTTGAATGAATTTTATTATTTGGTTTTTATTGTTTTAAACGGTTTTTTTGATCCAAATATAAGAACTTTATTATTATATTTTTGATATAAAATAATTAATATATTCTTTTATAATATATATTATAATATATTTTTATAATTATAAAGAATTTTATAATAAAAACATATTTTTTTACATTTTTTTACATTTGTCTT
This sequence comes from Eupelops occultus, assembly GCA_034695605.1. Classification (NCBI taxonomy): domain Eukaryota; kingdom Metazoa; phylum Arthropoda; class Arachnida; order Sarcoptiformes; family Phenopelopidae; genus Eupelops; species Eupelops occultus. Next base: position 8,939 of record JAQFZI010000353.1, on the reverse strand, counting down.
AAATTCTCTTAAATGAAAATTTGGGTTTTGGTTTGGGTTTCAAACCAAACTAGAATTGGGTCCATTGTATGGACGGTTGTTTGGGATGAATGTGATCTTGCGCATTTGATGGGGTTTTGTCGGCAGTCCTATGGGTGGGTCGAAAGCCCCGTAATGAGATGTCTGACACTGAGATGGATATGGATTTTGGTGCGGTATTTGATAATTGGTCTTATGATAGTTCTGTGCATAGTTTGATGGATTAGATGTGTGACAATTGTGTGGATGTGCTGTTTGGTTAGTGGTGGCTGTCGTTAGTAGTGATACCTCTCTCGGCGACGGCGAAAACTTTGTCCGATAACCCGAATCATTGAAGGGAGAGTCTGCCGATGGATCAGCACTGTTTGTTTGAGGACAGCCGTTGGCTATAGATCCGTTACAGCGCAAAGTCTTCATCAGATCAGCTGACAAATTAATATCTGCACTGATTTGATCTGATTCTTGATTTGTTGCTCTGAATTGTGGATAACTTCTGTTATTAATATTATTATTGCCATTAATAATAGGATTATTGTTGTGATGAGCGCTCATTTCCAATGAACTGCCACTGTTTTGATCTGATATAATGTTGACCTCATTTATAGTGTCATTACTGGTCCGGATTCTGAGCGGCTCCTTAGGCCGGGCCCCTAATCTTTGGAAATCTGGCGCTGAATTGTCTGCTTCTGAGCCATAAACAGGTTGTCTTCTGTTTGTATTATTATTGATGGCCTCAACACTAGTGTCGACATTTGGCACAGTTTTGGGAACGGAGTCATCAATATCTTCATTTTTAGGAGCACTGATCTCATCCCTGACCTCTTCCTCTTCATCATCATCTTCACTACCGGTATCTAAACTACCCGTCAAATACATGTCTGATTTGGATCTCGAAATGGGTTTTATGTGTTTCCTCTGTTGACTATCATTCACACTATTGTTCAGCACTTCTTCACTACTCTTTGGTCGGCCGATCAGTTGATCAGACATTTGTTGCTTGGAGTGATACACAACTGAAGGTACGTTTACATGACTTGTAGTCCTCTCCAATGGATAGGACTGTCGATAGTTTTGATGATAATAATAAGGATTGCTATGCATTTGATTTTGATATGAATTTCTATTCTTGTTCTCATTCGGCTCATTGCTCCTGAGCTGATCCAATTGGTCACTACAACTACGTCGATGACCTTCAAGTTTGGAGCTGATCCACGTCTTTACTTCACCCTTAAGGGCATCGATTTGAAGTTTCTGTCGGCGTTGGACTTCTATTCGCTCTTTAAGAGCACATCTTTGGACGCGTTCATTGCATTCAAGCCTTTCTGTGGCCAACTTCTGAGAAACGGCTTCATTGAGTGAAACCAATTGGTTGTGTGTCTTCTTCTCTAATGAACAGATCTTTTCGGTGAGGTTTTCGTGGGCGAAGTCAATGTGTTCTATCAACTCTTGTTTATCTTTTTCCATCTTCTTCTCCACATTTTGTATGAGTGGCCGACAAAAACATTTGTTAGCGAAACCTACTGGTCCTTTGCGTATATTTCCGGCCAAATCTATAAAATACTGCTCTCCTTTTGTCAACGGGTCGTCTGGAAGTGAATCCAATTTTGGTTTCGGGAATTCATTGACATCTGGATGCATATGACATCCATAAGGACTCCAATCAAAGGAACCGCTCAATAGTTTTTTGCTGCTACTCTTTAGCTTTGTTTTTTGGCCATCGGGTGAGAAGTGAACCGATCGACTAGAGCCGGAACGGGTCTTCTTAAACCTGTCCTGTCTTCTCTTCTCACTGCTATCTTTACTTCCCTGAGAACTCTCTTTTTCGCGTTTTGTAGTCGTTTTGATGGCCTCCGAAGACTTCGACTGCGGAACTGCTGGCGATTTGAGGGGCGGTGGGTTAGCAATTATCTCCTGGACATCAGTATAGTTCTTGCGAATGCATATACTCATCGCAGTTTCACCTTGCTACAACATTCAAAGGGAAGATACAGTTTTTAGTTTAGAGGTCAGACAATAATTAATTAAAAATTAGTTTTTATATTTTGAGCGCAATTTGAAACTTGAGTCAAATGAGTGGTTATGTGAGAGAATATTAGTGTCTGTTTTCTCAGGAATCTCAACATATCTTCCCTACAATTATATAATAAGTATATTATTCTCATTAACATCCAGTTATTAATTATTTTATTCTTTTAGTTATAAATTATTTTTATATGACTTGCAATCAGTTATCACTCATTTTAAACTTGAAGGCAAAGAAATTAATTGCTTCTTAAAGAAACGTTGTCTTTAGTGTTGATATTAGGCCTACAAATGAAGCTGATCTCAGATTTAAAGATTGTTAGCTCATAGATGAGCACTGAATTGAGTAATCAAATAATTATAGGAAATATTTGACAGGAAAAGCAAAAACGGAAGTTCTTAAAGGAAATAATTTTCAAACAATTTTTCAATTTGTTCTTGAATTTATTCATTGATAAATTGATTGTTCATTTAATGAACCACTGAATCAATCACTCAGAAGACCTGTCATTTAATGAGATTTTCAATTAAAAAAATGCTTTCAAATTAATGTATTGAATGCGTTAATCGATTAGTTTTTTTGAGCTCAACATTAAAAGCATTGAAATGTGTTTCTACACAAAAGCTATCGATTAAAGTCAAACAACTATCAAAATAATCCAATTTAAGAGTGAAGACATTCTGAGGGGTTGTTTACCTTATTTTGAATGGTAGGGTTGGATCCGGCCTCCAGCAGTATTCTGGTCAACTTTTTGCGTCCCATAGCAGCTGATATGTGTAGTGCTGTGTCGCCATTCTATTCAATGTGGTGAAAAGGTAATTAGCAAGCTAATTTATTTAAACAAGTCAACTAGATTAATTAAGAAAAGATCTATGTACATTAAACACGACATTTCACTGAAATTAATTTGCATTTAAAACAAATGTTTGTCAATTTCTAAAAAAATTCCCAGCAATCCATAAGAGATGGGCGATCCTTATTGAAGCTTACAGCTTGAGCAAGCATAAAATTGCAAATGTGATAGTTAATATAATGTTGTTTCTCAAAAAGATATATTAAAAATAATTTATCATTCAATGAGATTCAGAGCACTCACAGAAGAAAAGTAATGGAGTTTTAAAACTAATTAATCATAAGATTGAAGACTAAAGTCAACGAATTGTTCAATATTTTGGATCCGATTCTATTAAGACTTGTTTCTCACAGAAACTAATCGACTCTATTGACGGATAAAATTTATTTTTGTGTTAATTTTGTTGCAAATAAATAGCAAATTGGATGTAAAACCAGCGGTAGTTTAGGTAATAATGTTTTAATAAACGGTTTTTGGTTTTGTTAATATCAGTGATCAATATATGAGTGATTAAAGTGAGTAAAGAAATTTTTTATTCTTTGCGGCCATTCGTGAAGTTCTTTCTTCGCTCTTCCATTACTTCCTATTTCTTATCATAGCTTTTGATCTCTTATTGACAAACTTTTTTTTAGCCATTTATGGGAGGCTTTTAGTGGGGTTTCCAAATCTACTCAACCCTAAAGATATGATTATTGAGTGAATTGGAGGTAATGTTTGGCTGAATTTAATACAATATTATTAAAGTCTATTAAATTTCATGAATTATAGTCAGAATTAAGTGATTATTTCTAATTTAAAATAAAAATCTTAATTACTTTTCTTTACATAAATTAGTATTAAACAGAAATTAAGACTTTAAACAGTTTTTCAATCTTTTATAAAATAATTAAAGGCATTCAATGATAGGAATAAATTTTGTGTTGTTTTCGAAGATAAGTACATTTTTTGGGGCAAAATATTTTCGCACAAATTTTATGCTTCAATACTTGAGGCAAATCTTGATTTACATTAATTTGTCTCAAAATGATTAGATCTGATCGAAGAGATTCTTCATCGGTATCAACAGATAACAAAAATTACTGATAAACCGATTCGTGTTTTTTCGTCAAATAGTTATTAAGCAAACAATTTCTGGTATTTTAGAGCTCAACAGAATCCCAACAAATTGTATATTATATTAATTTCGGATATTTTTTAGCATTGCTTAAAATTTGGGGTGGCCAAGTTAGGACAGACAACATATCCCATAACTAGGTCCAAGATTTTCCAAACAATTTAATCTAAATTTTGAAATTTAACTTGCACAATAAATATATAAAGAAGTATGATGATTTTTGTATACATGAAATTGAAACAGGGAAATTGGTAGAGTTCAATCATTGAGTTTGGCTATCCCTGCTCTCAATACTCAATCGATTAATAATTCATTTAATGAAATTAATTATAAGAATAATTAAAATTGAAAACAATATTAATATCAATCAAATACTTGAGTCTATCAATCATTTTTCAATTCATATTTTAATGAAAATTGTTTTTATATTTGATTTCAAAAACAAATTCTTTTCATTTATTAATCAGTTTTTGCTCTTATTTGTTTAGAAGAGAACAAGAGAGCAAAATGTGTCGGATATTATGAGAGGCAATCAATTTCTTGTAGAATAACCTTTTTTTTGTTGAAATTATAGTATTTATTTGAAGCCGATATTCGCCGACTTTTTTAATATATTATAAGAGAATAAAAATAAATCTATTTTTAATTGAATAGAATTTTAAATATATTATAAAAATGAAATGTTTTGCGAATAATAATAATAAATGTTTGGAATGCATATAAAATATGCCGTAATTTGAATTGAAAATAGAAATTATATAATTCAAGGAGAGGTAGGTTAGAAAGAGAAGGGAGAGGAGGGGATGGGAGGGGAGAGAGATATTATTCAAAATAATTATAAGAACTATTGGTTAGATAATTGAGTTTCGGAACAAAATTCAAAGAATCTATGAGACTTGAAATCATCAAGCACTAATAATTGTTTATGAACCTCGAAATTGTTTCTAAGTTTGTAACATTTAATAGCTTTAAGGTTCTGATCAGAGGTTGTGTTTGAAATTCAATAATTTAATCGCATATTAAAAAATGATTAGTTATTGAATGAGAATATATTTTTGAACTGACATTAGAAGTGTGTCTCAAAAACATTTTCATTGGAATTATGTGAGAAATGTTAGCAAATAGTGTTTGGAAGTGAATCAGCGAAAAGATTTGCCAAAAAACTATGTATTCATTAAAAATCCATAACTTATCTAATATTAGACATAACTCAAGTAGAAGTTTATTCAAGTCTTGGCTCAGGTATTGTGTATATTAAGGCTCAGAACAAAATAATGGTATAGTCGGGCAACAAGTGCTGCTCACACACGACATCGCTATTAACCCAGCGGTCAAAGAATTACTTATGAAGTCAATGGAATCACTATGGCTTTGGGTTCCCCTCTAATACCGGCCTCAAGACTGATGGGAAAACATTGCCTCATTTTTATGAGGATAGCACCAGGATTTCCAAGATGTTCCCACAATTTGATTAAAGTCAGCTAAATTAGCATGCAACAAAAATTAGAATGCATACCTACTCATTATCAAATTTAAATTTATTCACAACTTGTTCAGACTAACAAACCTAATATTAAACACTGATAAGTGTTATATACCCTGGCTATTTGTGTAAAGTATGTCGTGTAACCATGAATTTGACTTTTCATATAATAGTGAGGGACAGCACAGAGAGAGAAAAATTTCAAACAATATAATAGAATAAAAGTATTACTAACTATAACTATAATAATAATAACTAGTATTCAAATCTATGACTATATATATCTATAAACATAGTTATGACTATTGTATTGTAATGTCGTAACTGTTATGTGGAAAAAATGAAAAACGATTTGATTTTAAATGCCATACCTTATTGACATCGTTGACATTGCAAAATGCGCTCAAAAGAATCCTGACAACACCTGCGTGTCCATACCTTGCGGCGCTGTTTAGCACAGGAATAGAAGAAAACACAGATTATTAAACGATTTTTTCGACAGATTTGTTATAATATTTTGTTTTGTTTTTAAAAAAAAGAGGGATTCATAAATTTTTTGCGAAAAAAATTAAAAAATTTGCTGTGATTCATGCCTTTTAGGTGTAAGTCCTAATGGATAGCCTCAAAAAATGAGCCAATAATTCACTTAATCTCTTATGACTTATTGCGATTAAAGACAAGAAAATCCATTTCTCTGAGGAAACTAATGGCAAAAATTGTGAATCAAAGGGAGTTCTTCTTAAGATAAGTTCAAAAGCGCTTAATGTCTGTCCTCTAAGATAAGGCATGAAAATTGCACTGAAAAGAGCCATAGAGTGAGAGAAAGAGATATATTTATTCTCTACCATCACATTTAAATTGAGAAAGCATAGGAATTTTCATATATAACATACCTGTGCAAAGGCGAGTCTCCAAACTAGAAATAAAGATTAGGAGAGAAAACAAGAATAAAATTTGAATGAATTAACATTTGTTTAGAGGTATTGGAGAAAAAGAAATGCATTTTTGTGTGACTACCGATAAATTAGACGTATTTCTGGTTTTAAAATCTCTTTACTCTGTTTTCAAACAATTTTTTTTAAAAGACTTTTTCTTTTTAAGACAAACTTCACTACAATATAAATGGAGAGAAAAGTGAAGTCAATTAATATACTCTTCTCATGAAATTTCATTTGAGTGAACAGTCGTTTCAATTATGATCTCCAGAGATAATGAATGGATAGACACAAAGTTTTCTAAATAATATTTTTCTTTGTCCTTTTTTATAGCCCCTCCACTCACTAATGACTGAGACCATAGGAAAATAGAATTTCTTTGCTCTGGAGAAGTGGTGGTAATCCTTGTATTTCACAGTCAGATATCAATTAAGGGACGAATACTTCGCCGTTTGTCCATTACTTGTGGAGAAATTCAAATGAATTTTTCAACTCTTCCTCTCAAAGTCTTGAATTAATCGATGAATAGCTCAGAATGTGTTTTAACAACAACTCAATCATCGTTTGAAGTCAACAAAACTAAAATAATTTTGCATTAATTTAAATACTTTTAACAAATTGTGTTTTTTGAATATTCACTCAGTTTTCAAACAAATAGTTAATGTAATTATGTTTTTCTTCAATAATGTATTCAAAGTATTCTTCTTTTGATAAAAATATTATAAAGAAATGAATTTTGTTTCTTAAGTTTGACTTCAAATCAGTCGTGAAATGCATTTTGTTTTTATGTAATAAATGTTTAATATTTTCCTCTCATTTCTATAATCTTCTATCAAATAAATATAAATTCCTTGAAGAATGAGTTTTTAATTTCAATTACATAACATCTTGATTATTTTAACGTTTCTTAGCACACAATTCCTATCCGACTGACACCCTATTAGTGCTGACTATCCTTATATTCAGAGCATTTGGTTATAATCAGCAATAATTAAATGCAAATAAGAATCAGTTCTCAAAAAATTTTATCGAAAATTAACGCATTCTTATCATAAACTCATTGAATGAATAATTTTATGCTAACATTTGAGCACAGAATAAGAATAACATATATATGAAGAAAATATTTGGCTTCAAAAAACAACTAATCATAGGATTGATAATTGATTTGAATGGAGTTAAGCCAAAAATGTGTTTGCATTGTATGCCAAAAATGTATTTCAAATCAAAATTTTCAATCGTATGCAATGCTTATCAATAGATATAATCTAAGAGTCCTATCCTTAGGAATAGTCAGTAATCAGAGGTAAGAGATTCAAAAAACACAATCAGTAGATGCGATCAAAACACATATATAATTAATAGAGAAAATCAATTTATTTCAACAATCGATTGATTGGTATTTGTGTTATGCAAAGAGAAGATCAAAGATTTTATTTCTTTCTCTCCAATAGAAGGCATAGAATAAAAACTTACATTATTTTTGATATCAGGTTTGCATCCATTCAACAGAAGGATCCGACAGCTCTGGTTGTGGCCCTGCTGACAGGCCAGGTGAAGAGCACTGTGTCCTTGCTATACATACATACAATTATTCAAAAACATAGAATTAAATTATTTTAATGAATAGAAGAGGAAAATAGCCATTTAATGACAGGACAGGCCTTCAATCTGATATAATTCCTTGTTTATGGTTATGGTTAGGGTTAGGCTTTGATTGGGAAAAACCTATTCCCCGAACATATTCTCAATGAAGTGAAAAGTCTCAGAGTTTAAGGAAGAGCTCTAAAATGTTTTAAGGATTAGTGAGAGAAGTAAAAAGTCATTTATTGTTATTATATTATTTATAAACAAAATGTGTGACACTTATAGTCATTGTCTTATTTTATGACCTTTTATGAGAGCTGTCTGTCTCTGTATTCGGGCATTTCATTAGAGTTCAGCCGAGTTTTGCTGTGGTTTTAAGACTGTTTACCTTATTTTTGAGGTATGGATTGGCCTTATTCTTGCACAACACTTCGATCGTCTGACTATAGCCCTTCCACGAGGCCTCATGAAGTGCACTGTTATAATGCTGTTCACAATAAATAAGACAAAAATAGAATGAATTAATTTTTGATCTTAATTTCAAATATAAATAAACTTTAATTGACAATCAAATAATGTTTTTAATGGAAAAGAAGGGGAAGGGAGGGAAGGGGAGAGAGAGAGAGAGAGAGAGAGAGAGAGAGAGAGAGATTTAAATTAATTTTACGGGTTTGCCCTAGTGTATATAACGATTAAAGTTATTTTGACACAATTAAAATAAGGACTTAAGGCATTGCTTTTGGTCTTTTGGAGATCTGATGCTATTGACTCAAAAACATAATTGTACAAGCTGATTTGGCTTTCCTTCAATAAATTGAGCAAGATCAATTTAGAATTATTTGGGAAATCTAGATTTATAGCAATTTAAAAAATGTCGGAGGGAATGATCACCAAGTTATAAACTTCAAATCAAAAATGATAATTTT
>JAQFZI010000352.1:0-17785 GCA_034695605.1 Eupelops occultus | reverse complement strand
TTATATACTTTAATTAAAATTTCTCCTTAATAAGGGGGTAAATGTAGTGGAGATTGAGTTTGAACCAAACCTTGTTTGCACTTATTTTCACAAATTTTCCTAAGGGAGGTACTTTCAAACAGAAACTAGTGTACCTCAAGATAAAAATAGGGGGTGTTTAGGCTATACCCCTTTGCATATCTCTGATTAAGAATTGAAGTTAAATTTGATAGAAAACTTGAAAAACTTTAGCTATGATTCCAAATACTAGATGTCAGTTAAGAGCAGGTTTTCACCTTTCAAACTAACCTTAAATCTGTTCTGGGTTCATCATCTTGGTTGGTAGCGTCCACATGAACCTGATCCACTTCCTTAATTAATAATTCATTAAATTAAAGGTTGATTTTTAAATAATCTGATAGTAATTACTTCCAAGTCGTTATAGAAAAAGTGGTTTTCAGCAAAACGATTGATGAGTGTATCCAACTGTTCCGCCAAATCATAGCCAATGTATTGATTGCTGTCCTATAAATTGACCAAAACCTTAAGAATATGCAAAATAACTCGAAAGAAAATATTCCCCAAATATTATGTGTGGCTTAATATTAAAGGCATTTTATTTAAATGAATAATAAATGTCATTATATTTGAGTCTATAATAAATTGAGTTATAAAAGTTTGCTCTTCTCTTCCTCTCTTTGTATGTATACAACGGTTTGTCCTCTTTTCTGTCTTTTCGATAGACAATAGAGTGACTAACAATATATATAAGAAAAATATATTGATTTTGGTATAGAAATAATGATAATAATAGCAATACTGGCAGTACTTTAATGCTCTCCTCTCCTCTCAGCAAACATATGAAAATGGTTTGCTTCCAAACACAAGTTTCATATTTCACTCATCCATTAAGTCTCTCTCTCTCTCTCTCTCTCTCTCTCTCTCTCTCTCTCTCTCTCTCTCTCTCTCTCTCCTCCCATCCCATTGAAGGCATTGCTTGTTATAACAAAAGAGAATAAAATGAAAAATTCAATTCAATTGCATTTTATTCAATGTATTTCTCTTCCATTTTATGATAAAATTTTTATTTTTATGGCAAAAAGTTATAGAAAATTGAAAATAAATACAAAATAAGAGTAAAATATTTTTGAAACAAAAATTTTGAAACAAACCTCTATTACTCGACCCACACGAGTGCCGTTCAAAATTGAGAGAAATAATATAAGGGTTTCGTCCAAATCCCATATAAACACCCGCTCCAGATTGTTGTCCGGATCTGGTGAGGTATTAGTCACACGACGACCCCGACCTCTGGGCTTTGTGGTGCCTGATAGTTAATGAAAGTTTCAGGGTCAAATATTTTATCTAGCATTAAATATAATATTGATGTAATTCTTATGTGAGTACTACAGGTTGTAGGTCTTTCCTACAGGTTTGAAATAGAGATGGAAAGGACTGCAAAACTTAAAACCAAAATTGATTGCAATTGAAATCTGATCTCATTTTTCAAAGAATATCATAAAAAAAACTTTAGATTTTATCGCTTTAATAAACTTTTTATTTATTATACCTTTTTTGACGCTAACACTAGAGTTGAGGAGTGTTTCCGTCTTTATAGGCGATGGACAGTCATTAATGTGATGATAATGTGATATATCTATTAATAAATTAGTGGTTAATATATTGAGCCATCATTTAAATTGTGAATGGATTGAGACCTGATTGCTGTTGCAATTGTGTCAACTGATATGTGGCGCTCGAAGAGTTGTTCGAAGAGGACAGACCAGACGGCGGCGAACTATTATTTACATTTGGCGAAGAAGAGTTTGGAATATATCCGCTATAACCGGACGTATAGTATGGAGAATAACCGGTGGCGTGATTGAAGCCACTATATGTGGAATAGTCGAGACCCGACTGTTGACAGTTCCCAAACGACTGAGAGTTTGCACTGGAGTTAGAAAACGATGTCGGGTACTGACCTGTAATGACAAATATGCAAAATTTTCTCACAAAACTTATAATCGATTATTCATTTCTTTTAAGAGTTTTTCAGAAAATAAATAATAATAAGAGAAGTGATGACAAAAAATCGAAGCTATAATACCATAACAATTATAGGCATTCTGTGCTGTTTGCGAATTACTATTTGTAAAACTTGTACTAAATGGTGATGGATTGAGATAAGGTGCTGCCAGTGCTGCTGAGGAGCTCGATTTACATTGGCTTATAGAACGGGAACCTGCAAATATAGGAATTATAGCAAACCATTAATTATAGTCTTCCACAATAAACACAACAAACTTTTATCTCGATATCGATTTTTACTAAAAATCAAACTCAATATAAAATGTTTTTCACTGCACTGACATCCGAGACGGACGGCCTTAGACTAAGCGCCTGAACTAGAAAAAGTATGCAATTGTACAGATCTGTTCTGTTCTGAGCCATAAACCATTGGATATATATATTCCAAAAGGAGTCAAAATCAGAGATAAGTGTCTTATTTCTGATGTCATGTTTTACAATACAATCACAGATTGATTTGTATTAAAAACAACTCTAGTATTAAACAAAAGCTTAAAATTTCAGCGAAAAAAGTCGACCATAATAGGAAAGGCAGGACAGGTTGGACTCTGTCTGCAAAATAGTTTAATGATTGCTCTGATGGCTATAAAAATCAAATTTAAGGATAGTTTAATAAACTTTTAATATTTTCGTATAGACTTTCAGCGAAGAAAAGCGCGAATAAAATGAAATCGATATTCAAAAGTGATGTCTGGATTACAAACAAGAATTTGATTGATTTAAACTATACAAGAATAAAATAATCTTAGCTCTCAAATTACAGAAGTCTTGATCAAATAAATAGCAAATTAACTCAAATATATTATTTGTTTATTAAATATTAGAAATTAAAGTCATTTGGAGTGAAATCTCAAATTATTTGAAGGAAAAAGTGGTCAAAAACACAGATTTTTGTGGCAATAAATTACAGAATAATTGATTGCTATTCTAAGCAAAGCATATAATAAGTGAACAAAAATATATGGTTTGAAAATTTTAAGAATAAATTATAAGTCAAATACATGGAAAGAGAGGAATAGAGCGTTGAGTGAACTCACCGTTATATGATTGTGAGATAATACCGCCATAAGGACTGTTCTGTTGATAATAATTGGCTGCGGCGAAAGCTGCGGCGGTAACACCAGAGCTGGCACTATAAGGACTCTGATATATTCCTGCTGCGGCCTGCATACTGTCAGCGCACACCACAACACATAGAAAAAGGCCAAAAATATTCCGTTAGTATTATTATTATTGAGATATAAATTAAAAGCTTAAAAACATTTGATGTAATTTATAGATATTTGAGGCAATCAGTCCTTTCTGGGGACGACACAAATGATATAATCGAAAAAAATAGACTAACCTTTCGTAAATGGAGTTCGTATAAGTTTGATGGGTTGGGCTTAACTCAGGGTATGAAGAGTTGAGATGATCTGTACTTGTTGAATATATGTTGGAATCAGATTCCTGGAGAGCATGTGATGTCTGCGAAGTCAGGTCCACTTTTACTGCTGAACAACATATAAATGAATATCTTTTAGCAAAATATTTATATATTGGATGTGTTTCTGCCGTTCAATCAATTTTTATCTATTTTTTTGGGCAGAATATAACTGTCTTTATGTCTATACATACCGTCAGTGGCACACATTCCCCAACTGTGATGATATTCTGTTGGTGATTCACCACTGGCACTGGCCATAGACTGGAGCGCACCTGAACACCACAACACATCTAATCAGTTAATCATATTTTTAATGTGAAATCAATTGAATTCTTCTTCAATTGTTTTATTATTATTCGAATGATTTTTATTTAAAATGTTATTCGAAACCAAACGAAATATTAATTATTCAAAATGTGGTAACAATACTGAGCAGGAATAGGATATTTGAAATCAAATATAGACAAATATATGATCTCATAATTGTCACCAAGAACTGAACTGTGCCCACAATAAACTAATTAAATGCTTTTTACTATTGAATATATTCTTTAAAATCTTATTCATTAAATAGTTTTCTCTTTTAATGAAATTTTATACTTTCGACAAAAGATTTGATTTAAAATAAAAAAATATTTAAAGATTTTTGTTGCGATCAAAAAAATGTCTGACTGTTAGCACATATGCCTGACTTATGCCTGACTTATGTATCCAAAAATCTCAGCTTTTTTCCACTGAAATAACAAAAATATCAGAAGATTTTGTGTTAATATACATTAGCTGTCAGTCAAAGACATTTCTTCGAGTGTTTCACAAAGTTTTCAAAATCAATATGTGTTTAGTGAAGGAAAGGAGAGGATTGCCGTTTGGTTAACGAATTGCGGAAAAGTTTTAATACAAATAGTCTGAGTGTTTGTATTTAGTTATCGCTTCAAAAGTGAAATATACGACGGATTAGCAAAATATTGCATAAATATTGAAGAGGACACAAAATCTTGACACTTAAATACAGATATATTTTGGCGCATCCATGTCTCACCGACTCAACTCTTATAGTAGTTTACAGATCATCGCCAGACCCTAACAGGAAAGGGTGATTAGAAAACAGTCACCATTTAGTGTCCAAATCTGGTGCTAATAAAAAAAAGTTATCGATATTTGAATTGAAATGAAAAGAATGATAAGAATTCACATAATATTTCTAAGAATCAAAAGTCAATGGATTAAATGGTTCTAAATCTTGTGTTGTCTGACCTCCTGGTTATTACTGATGTTTTGAATAGTATTTTGAAAATAATTTATAGGAATATATGTAAAGCTTTTTCTGAGGATAAAGTATTTGTTGGAAGGAATCCAAAATGTGGTTTAGAATAGACTTAAAACTGAAACACTTAGAGTGGAGTCGATTTTGAGACTATATATACATATCTATTCATTTTGTTGACGGCTGTCAGTCAATCATTTCACATCTCAAACACAATTTGCAACACTTTTTGCTCGACTCTTATCAGTTATTCATTTAAGTCTGAGACCACAGACATATGCAAACCTCTGCATAAATGTGACATCTCTTCAAAAGGTCATCACTGGATCTGATCTTTGAAAGTAACGTATTTTTTGCGATACTCAACACAAAAATTTTAAGACATAATGTCATACAATTGTTTGACATAACAATTATAACAAGACTTTACGACATTTGACATACCATTGGGTGTTGTTGTGAGTGAAGTGATATCAGGCGAAGCTCTACTGCAATGTCCGCTATCACTGCTGGCACTCGGAGATGAGGTTATCGTATTAGACTTGGTTGTGGTTAACGGACTGTTTAGTGCAGGACTTTCGCTCTGATTATTCAATTGAATTAACTGGTGTTGCCTATGACTGTCCTCTAATAGAGAAGTGGTCACAATTTCTTCGTCACCAAAATTCTGTTCTTCAGATACTTCTTTCAACGAAACGTTTTCTGAATGACTCAGACTATGAGTGAAACACAAAACAGAATAAAACTTAGAGTTGAGAAACACTCAAAAAATATATTATTAAACCCGAGTTTACGTCTGTATATAATTAGAAATCTCATTAAAATTAGTGTTTCTTTTATAGAGAATCTTAGTTTTAATGAATATTTTGCGAATCCGACACATTTTTCATTCCTATTAATCACAGGAAGAGCACAAAATTTTGTAAATTTCCAAATTAAATATTATTTTACCCATCAATAGAAAACTGATATACTTTTTAAATTATTTGATCATCATTTATACCTTGCTCTAATAAAACTAATTGAAATTAAGTTAATTATAAGCAAGCAACAAATTAAAATTGAGTTCAATAAATTCAATCTTTAAAATATTAAGTTTATATTTCTCGGAAATATGGGGAGGAGTTATGTTTGCCATAACTTTTATAGTTTGACTATCATAGACGTCAAATGGCAGACCTAATGGCAGACCTAATGGCAGACCACCCCTCAAGTAATTTGTTATACTCTCGGCTACAACTTATTACAGACCCTTCTGTGTCCAAAATCGATCCCTTTTAGCACATCTTGTATTTCCTACAGACTTGGTTTCGGTCATAACTACTGACCACTTTGAACAATGACCAAAAATTTTATTTGAAAACAAATTAATGAATTTCTACTTATTTAAATTAGCAAGGTATTCTTACACATAAGATATAAAACATTTTACGTAATTTTAAATTTTTGATTAAATTGTTTTTAAATTATTTTTGTTTGACTTAATTAATTAAAAACTCTTTTCCAAATAAATAGCACAGCACAGGGCAAACCTATTTTCGATATAAAAACACAGATTGAAAAATAATTGAGTTTGTTTAAAGTATACCATGGTGAAATAAGCCAATATTTATTTGAATGTCATAAAATTGGGGAATCAATGGTAGGAACGTGATTATGGGACAGCCTCTGTACTCTTACAGTGGTTCAGAGAACCGGCAAAATATTTTAAATAACAACAAATTTGGCTCAGATCAGAGGAAAGCTACCACTTGGGAGAGCTATATATCTCACAACAGAATTGATTTGAAAAAATAAACAAATTGATGAAACATTAGACCTGTCCACCAATAAAATAGATTGAATACTAGTATTACATGTCTTGCCTTCAAAACAAACAAAATTTCAATGAATTTCAAAGAAGTATTGCAATAAATAAATTAATTAATAAAACCTTAAATTCAAATAATTTTGAATCAAATATAAGAAAATTTAAAATTTTGGCCAAAAAATAGATAACTTATATTAAAATACTGTAAAGACAACAAAGAAAGGAATAAATTTTCCAAGCTCATCTTGATAATTCTAGATGAAAGTAGACAACTATTATACTCACTTAAGAATTTAATAAGAAATATGAGCTAGCACTATTCTTAAAGATATTATTTTTATTAATTAATAATTAGAGTAAAAATCAATAGAAAGTCAATCAAAGCGTATATACAAACAGATGTAATCAAAAGATAATTAAAGTCAATTGAAGTAAAGTTTGATAATAAATAAGATGTGTCTCAACTGTCAATCAATAAATAGTAAACAAATGGAAATTAAAATACATTTAAAAATTCTATTATTATAAATATTTTCAAAGACTTACTTTTCAGTAACGCATTCGTCACTCATTTTTCTCTTAGAATTTATGTCTAAAGAATTATTTGAGTCTTTGAATGAGATTTTCTTGAAATTCAATACTTGAATATAATTTCCATATAAGAAAAAATTGTTAATTAAAATATATGAAAACACATGAATTTGCAAATCAGAAGCACTGAGTATAAGTCAATAAGGGTTGGCAATAGTCACTTGTTGTTCTGGTGCTAATGGTATTAGTGCTGTTGAAATCGCGTGCGCTCAACACCAGAGCATTACCAGTGTTTAGATTCATCAATATATTCAGAGTCCAAATTCCAATTTTAAAGTCATTACATAAAAAAATTACAGAATAGGAAGCGATTCATATATTTAGCCATAAAATGCATTCAAACAGTTGTGTTAATAACCAAACAGTTTTGCTCTAAATTTTTAATATTCACAAACGATTTATCGTCTAATCGTATGGTATGAGCAACACATGAGTTAGAAATCACTACAATTTTATTACTAACTCATAATTATAATTATTTTTCATATCTGGCGTACAATTTATTACTTGATTTTTCATTTCAATAACAAAAGCAAATGAAGAGAAAGTCAACCAATCATTAAATCAATAGAAAACATTTTCAACAATTTTATCCACGATTCCTAACTATCAAAACAAATTTCACCATGTCCTAGCAACTAGGACATATTTAATATATATCACAAAAGTTTCATTGTTTAATCTCATCTATTTTCTAATCAAATGAACAAAATTAAAAAATTTGTTATACATTTGAATATAACAATCGATTGTTTGCGTCGATAAATGTTATGAATCACTAATGTATAGACTATTTTGTTAGTCGTCAACAACTTTTTTCAGACATACTTATCATACAATTTATAGAACTCGATATAAAAAACTTTTCCAAAAATATTATTAATATTATTATTATTATTATTATTATTATTATTATTATGTGTCAAATATTATGGATTCGCAAAGAGTCAGACCAGAGATTGGAGTTTATAAATGAGAGTTGTGTGGACTGCAAAGTTTCACCAGTTACTAAGTCCAGCTGTGCCATAGCTATGCCATTCCTGTGCCTCATTTGGCTGAAGTCAGAACCCGACCATTCTCTACATTTTACACTCTCTCTCCTTCTCCACAATATATTTCTTTGACTCAACTAATACTAACTCTCTTTAAAACTAAAACTTTCTCATCAATTGGGGAAAAACACTTGTGTGCAGTGAGTGTGTGACTCTGGCTTCTCATTCCGTTCTCTTCATCATCACATCCAAGAGCTCATAAGCCCTAACAGGCATTTGACTGTTGGGGGTATAACTGCAGGCAATAAGACGCCAGAAGCTAAAGGCCAATTCAAGCCCAGCGCAAATTCGGAGGCCTTCCCTTCAAGCCCTCTGACCACAAGTTTAAGTGCAGTAAAACAGAGGGAGAATGAAGTGGAGGACAAAAATAAATTGTGTGTCGCTTACAATCATTCATTAATATAACATCCAATGAATTGCATTACTTTCACAGCAATTAATCCAAGTTTTTGTTCGCAATAAACAAATAGTGTTTCTCTAATCAAATCATTTCTCTTCTTTTTTCACTGAATTGCTATCAAATATTTGACTGCAAATGAATTTATGATGGATTCTGATGTCAGCCCTCTCTACAACTGACTTACTATTTGTAGCCCTATTTAGTCAGTGTTTGTCAGGCATGCAATGTAATGAAGGAGTGGCACTCATCTGACTGTAGTTAGCAAAATGTGTTCAGAAATCACAGCAAACATACAGTTAAGGACTGTTAGGCTTGATTGAAACCAAGCAATCCTCTTATGGCTAGTCCTTAAACTTTTAAATACGGAATTTTTATGCATATTCACGACTCCACTCCAAAAATCATTTTTTTCAGGCAATGACCACAAAAATGTTTTGAATTGTTGTACGAGTATTGCCTAAAATAGCAATAAAGTGAACTGTTTCCAAATGACAGCAATTATTGGACGATATTTGGATAATAAACAAAATGATTGAATACTAGAAAACAAATATTTTTCTCACTGATTATTGGAGTGGCATAAAAATTTCTATTTAAACAATAATTGTTTTTATTTTAATGTTTTGATGAATAAGACATTTATGAGTGAGAACTGCATTCTTTGCAAAGTTATGAACAGAATTCGCTCTTAGGCTTAGATATGGTATTTGGCTTTTGGCGTCTTATTGCCTGCAGTAATGCCCCCGAAGGCCATCAAATGTTGAGTTCAACACTGGTGATGGAACAGACACTGAGACGGGGCCTACTTTTGCCCCCACCGATGTGAACTTCAAATGGTAGAAGAATTTTTCCGAACAGTTTTATATTGGAGTTATGTCTGTAGTGTTTGCACTCAAATCTTAACAAGTGATCAGTTGAACCAACTCTCATACAGTAACAGTTGCGCCACTTCTCCAACATCTGAATACTTATCTGGGATGTGCTCGTTATCAATAAAAAGTGTCAATTCATGACTAATGTCTTTATCTGATTATTCTCATGAATAACTAAAATCAAAATTAATTTATTTTCACAGATCTTTGCCTTTTATTGCAATAATAAAAATAAAATTGTATACAGAATTTTATGTAGATTTAAATGATTTTCGTCTTATTTTATTTTATCTTAAATTATACTAAAGAGTCGGTTAAATGTTTAAATCATTTTCATTGATTCCAATCAAATATTAAAAGAAGTAAGGAAGTAATGGACAATACTAGTAATAATTTTGCCACATTTTGAAAAATAACCTTTATTCAATTGCAAAATTGAAGACACAACATCTCAGGTCTGTATTTCAGTCAATTAGTTCTTATAAATGATTTTTCAATAATAATTGACTTAATTTATAAATTAAACTATTTTTGGCCATAAATTATTAAAAACAAAGAATAATTTATATGTAAAACATTGCTTGACCTAGTTTGTTTCTCAAAATCAAATTATCAGATCTTATGTTAATATATTCACTACAATTAGACACTATTTATGTATAAAATGTTAGTAATTTCTGAGTACTTTTAATATATGTGTTTTGAAGATTATTCTGGTTATTCTATTTTAGTTAAAAGCAGATGTTCTCATAAGAGGGGTGCAGTCCAGGCTTCACAACGCTATTAAAAGGTTTGACCACTTTTGAAGATTTCTTTGAAGATAATTTTTTTAACCGGAATCTACCTTGATTAATTTAATAATAATATTTATTGAAGTAATTTTAGATAAATTATAACAAGTAACTTTCGACAGTTTATCCTTGTTTTGACTCATATTTCAACAACAATCCAGATATTGTGACAAAATAGAGTGGGCTCAAATTAACAAGCAAAACCTAGATTTATGTTCTCAACAATTAATATTAACGATGAAAACTGTAAAAAAATCAAAATTTGTTTAACGCAAATGAATTTATCAGGGAAACAAACCAAAAATAAGGACATTTTGTTGAGCACTTTTAGAAAGCGTAGGACCAGAGGTCAACTATTTTCAGTCAAACGTAATTATAATGTTTAACAGAATCTAATTTAAAAAGTGACAGGATCTTTTGAACAAATAATTTGCAAAAACAAGTTTCTCTTAATGATAATATGGTTGAAAACACAGTTTGATAAATGTTTCGGTGCATTTTCGGCCAATTTCTCCATATGGAGGGCACGAATACAGCTCTATATTGTCAACCATTAGAAGCTTAGGGTTAATGTAGCGGAAACTTGAACTCAACGCTAACGATCACCGGAGAAGACGGATTGCATTCGCGCTTAAATTTTTAGTATTGCTTTAGTTATACACCTTCTCTACGAATAAATTATGTTAAACACAACTCTTATATAATATACCCTTTGTTTTACAATAAAATTAATTGAAATTTCTTTTTGTTTAATTGTATTAATTACTAAAATTGAAAAATAGTTTCCGATTAATCAAAAATACAAACAAAAGACCCGAAAGAATATGTTTTTGGAAACGTCTCAAAATTGAAACAAATGTGCAAAACATAAGTGTTTTGTAAGAAAGACAAACTCATCTCTCATTTGGATTCACAGAAGCACACAGTTAAGTTTGCCAGACCTTCAGTTTAGGTTCCAAATTTTGTCAACTTGAATTTTAGTAATTAAAGCATCCAGTTAAATTAATTTTAAAGTAAAATTTATTCAAATTAATATGTTCATGGTTGATAGTAATGAATATATTTTTGTTTGTAAAGTTTAAACCTAGAGCAATTAATTATTTTGAATAAAGTATATTTAAGTCAGAATTTTAGAAGTGAGAGAAAAAGGGCTAATTCCAGGTGAGTTTTAGAAATTTGGGAAATTCCCTCTGAGTTTTGGCCAAAGTTATGTCATTGCACAGATAGAGGGACAGGATTTTTGACGAAAATCTTCTACTTATGCTATTTACTAACCCCCCTCTGAATCGATCGACTTTCGATCTTTGATTTAAGTTAATTGAATGAGTGATTGACATAAGTTTTGCAATACTTTGACCGACAAAATTTAAATCCATAGGATTTTTGTAATCTTTTCAATAATTATTTATTTTTTGATGGATGATAAATATAAGTAGTGAGGATAGACCATGCTCCCTTAAGCTCTTCAAATTTTATTTATTTCAAGTAATTTAACTAAATTTAAAATCAATGCATTAGAAGTAAAGTATTTTAAAAATCGATTTAAATTTTTGAGAATTAAATCTCTAAATAGTTGAGAGTCTATTGTCTTATCTTCTAATCGAAGTGTTGGACAAAAAATGCTGGTTTGCAGCGTTGTGTAGGAATGCATAGCAGTCTTGTCTTCAATCTTTAGTCAATCAGTCATATATCTGTCAACGTGTTTGAAGACTTTCTAAATATTCATTGAAATTATGCGAACGTAAGCATAAAACTGGAGGCAAACAAAATATTCTTCTCTTCAATAAAACCGAACAAAAGTCTTGAAGGAAACCGTCTTTTACTGAAAATTTTTTGATCTCTTATCGCATTTTAAGTGAAAATAATGTAAGACTAAAAAGAGATAGTCTTTTGAAGAATACCTTAGTTTGAAAGGAAAATATGAAATATTGAACTCACAATAAATAGAAAAAATGAAATACAATGAAAACAAACCATAAGATAAGAGAATTTATACAAAAATTATTGTCAATAGAAATGTAGTTTTGGCACAACTTTTCAAACAGAAGAGCAGTTGTGAACCATCGCACTCACCGCTAATTTAGTGATCACTACCACAAACCCTCGACCCGATCGCCGATTCAATTGAAGAGATTCTATCGATTGAATGCTTTTTTTGGTGGCATTTGTGTTAACAAAATAGCGGCGATAATCGAGTGCACCAATTATTGCCATTATTTGCTTTTGGCTAACAGTGCTCTCCGACAGCATATATATATATGCAAATAAGGGAGTGTTGGGTCGAGTGGGACCTAAAGAGATCGATTGTTGTTAAGAGTTTGAGCTGCGAAACGGTTCTGCTCTTCTGAATCTGGCAGTGCTGTCAATCTGAATACTGAGTGGGACTGGTAGATGTGTTGGATATGCTTTTGGCTTTGCTTTACTCTATGAATACGGATGCATGAGATGTGTGAGTAGTATATATATGCGCTCTATTTGTGTAAAAAGCGAGTGGTAGCTGTGTTCAGCACCGGAGCTGGTCTTAAGAGCCAACGTTTTACAACTCTAAACAAATTATCTTTTGCTCAAATGTTTGCCGAACCAAAAACAAACATTTTTACTATCAAATCAAATGAATGAATGAATTCTATCAGTGATGGGTTATTTACGCCATTCACTCAATCACTCATAGCTCAGCACAGCATTAGTCTTATCTGACTGCACGACACAAAAGAATTATTTGGCCGACAAAAGCCGCAATCTTTAGGATGTGCTCTCTATGTGCAGGTGTCATACGTTACCATAAAATAGAGATAAGAATAATAGAGACAAAGCTCTGCCAAAAAGTTCAACAAAAATATAAATCAGTTGAATAAACATAAAGTTTTTATCACTCATTCATTCATTTTATTTTGATTTTCACTTAAGTCTTACAAATATTCAATAAATATGTATTTCGTTTGAAATGTTTTGTAGAGAAAATCGAAAGAACCAAATGGTATATAATTATTGAAAACAATAACAATTGATTGGATATATCCTTTCAAAAATCAATTTTCTGCCCCAATAAACATCTCTGGGTTTCCTCAAAGCCTATGATTCACTGAAGAGTCGGTTTGTTATCAATACTTTCGATCACTATTAGGATAATTAAATGCAAAAAGAATTGAAAGCCTGTGTCCTAGCATTTCAAACATATCTCCCTCGAGCACTCAGACTGGTGAGTGAGCACATCATCTGTGCTGAGCCACACAGGATCGGACGGTTATATTGGCATCTCTTGTCTATACTGAAGTTTAATGTCAAATAATATCAATGTAAGAATGCATTACAGGAAATACCGAAATCTATGAGTTGGTGCTATAAATATAGAGTAAGTTTTGCTTTACTTCAGGCATACAAAACATACAACACATACAACACATTCAACACATATAACACAAAATTGAGAATAAGAGAAAAAGAAAGGAAGAGAAAATCTTTTCTCTTGGTCTTCACCAGTATTTTTGTTAAGAATATCTGTATTTTGGTTGACATTCATAGCAAAAAAGTGAGTGAATGAGACATACATTGCAATAATTCAGATGCTTAGACAAGCGCAACGGTCTACTCTTCTCTCTGCCTATGCTATGTTTGTGCTCAGACGAGCTTTTGCATCAGCACTGGGAGGAAAGAGGCGTTGCAATGAAGACGAAACACTGGTGTTTAGTATTCGACAGCAAACGCCTCTCTTTTTGAATGATTCTCAAAACGACAATATCTTTTGTATTCTCTTCATTCGACTCTCTATTCTCCAAAAGATTTTCATTGAGTTTCGGTATTACAGAAGAGTATATATTTTCCGTTCCAAAGATGTGTACCATTTGTGCTCTGAGTTGGGCTATAAGTGCGCCCAATAATAGGCATCCAAAATGCTATCGCAAAACTACTTGTGCTCACAGCAGGAATTAAACAGAGAGACAGCACAGACACTCTTTTTTATGAAAAGCAAATCAATGGCCACTTTCTGTTGACCTAAAACACAAATAAAGTTATAGTAAGTGCTGTTCTCTTCTCTGAGTGTCAGCCAATGAAGAATACCATTCGAGTCTAAATTCACGAATAATAATAACAAAATAAAGACACAAATAAAAAGCACAGAATTGCACCGCATTTGGAGTCTTTATATTTGAAATAAAATAAAATTTTAAACATAATAAGAGACAAAAAACAAGATTTTCCAGAAAAAGACATGTTCTCAGTGGGCCGGCATTTAATGCATGTAAAGCACCCACTTTTACAAGCTATACACAAAACGATTGTGCTCTTGGTTCGGGCACTAGTATACTGGTGCTCTATTCTGTTGTATTACCTTTCTCTATAACAAGTCTGCTATTGTCAGTCCCGCTGCGCTCTGGCATTGTTTGGACCACATTTCGAAGAGTAAGTTATAGTCAGGCCATAAGACCAAACCGATAACGGCTCTGGCAATAAAAACACGACAAATACACTCTCAGAGACAGAGCCGGAGACCGAGTGATGTATGGATTTTGTGTATTTGAGAGCTGTATATATGTGTTGTTAGACATGTGTCTCAATAGTCGGTCATTCAGTGGTATGTCTTCTGGTTTTTGTGGACAACAATATCTCTCACAACCTGTTCAGTCGTTTTTATTAAGTCGAAGAAAAAATGGAAAAACTAACAAATAAATAACAAAAACCCATTATTCACACAAAACCACATTTTGGGGCTGAACAGTACTGCCCCTAATTTATAGCAATATTTCATTGTGACAATAGTGGGCTTAATGTGGATGTAATCGTAACCCAATCAATGACGCGAATCACATAAATTTTGTCGACTTTTCCGATTCGACTTCAATTGGTTTCGATTCTCAATTGAAATACTATTGAAAAAAGCAAAACATAGACAATAACTTCACATAACAGGAGTCACAACTGGTATCTGAGATTCAGATTACATTTTTCATCTCTATTTTCTCTGAGCTCTACCTTTCGATGAATGTGTTTCCAATCGGTTAGAATCTTAACGACACTGTTGTCTGATCTTTGAATGAGAGCTAACTTTCATTTAATGAATAATGAAATGAACCCAAAACTAGAAAAACAGTTGAATTCCGAATCAAAGGTTAAGCAGAAGTTGCTATAAATGGAAAGTTCACATCCGATTTGATTTATTCATCTGTTAGCTGTTCCACTATCCCATTGTGACAATAAACTGAGAATTAAGAGCACAAGTCTCCGGATTTTGAATTTATTCAATGGATGAGTACTACGAAAGACGATAGACTAGAAATGTGGCGAAAATGCATAAAAATGTGTTTAACAGTAAATCCTGTGTTTGGCTCTAATATGCAAATAATTTCCACTTAATATCACAAATAAAACACAAAGACTTTAATATTCGGTTTATTTTTTCGCTTTCGTCTATCACTTGGCTCTCGTTTTTGGAGGAATTGTACAAACATTAGAAAAAGCATAAAGTGACAGACCCTGGCATTGCTCACATTCTATGCCAGTGATCCCTTGCCGTGCATTAAAACATACAATAACCCAAATAAAGCGGATTTTTCGGGATTTATGTTTTTGTTCAGATTATTTCATTCAAATGGTTTATACCAATAGTGTATTGAAAAAACGTCGCTCTGATCTCTGCCTCACAATAATAGAGTCCTACATCCATCCAACTTATATGGTCTGAACAGTAGGCCCACTGAGAACTACTGGCACCTAATACTTCACTCGAGGAGTTTAACTGACAAAACATTACACACTCTTCTAAACCATAAAATCTACTGAACTTCACGACAAGAGTTCAATTTAATTGAGTCAAACTTAAATGGAATGTCAGATGTGCTCGAATACAATTATTTGATTGCTCATTTCAAGAGCATTGAAAAAGTAATTTTCTAAATTCATCATGGAAAGTTCACCGATCAGTTTGTTTATATTAAAATATAATCTTGTTTATAAATTGAAAAATATTGAACTTACATTTGAATTTTGTTGTGAAGAATAGATGATTTGTTTTGCAAAAGTTTCAAATTAAACTTTCAAAGTTCATTCATTTATTAAACGATTGTTTGACACTTTCTTCAGTGGTTCACAATATATATAATTTTTATATAATTTAATGTCTTATTTGATGAATAAATAAATTTTTAATCAAATAATTAGAGAAGAAGTCACTTAATGTCTGATGAATTATCTCACAATTGAATAGTGTTTTGGAACACAATCGACAAAATCAGATTATATTTTAAAAATAGTGAAATTTTAGCGTTGGTTTGCGATTAACAGCTCTGGCAAAGACTTGGCGTATGTGTGAGTGCGGCCAAACTCTCAGATACTCCGCCTCTATTGGCTCTATCCTATAGAAAATTACAGAATCAGACCTTTCGTTCATAGGGTGACAATCGCTTTATATAACACATAAACTGATAGACAATTCAATGAACTTAACATTTATGCAATTATTTCTTTAATCATCACTTTTATTATGTAATACCAATTATTTTGAAAACGATTCAAACAATTATCTCATTAAACAAAAGTGATTCCAATTAAAAACTTTTCGATATAATTCATTGAATTTGATTTGTTTTAAATGTTTTGATGAAAATATTTGTTGCTTTACATCAATTTGAAGGCAAATGCACTGAACTCGAGTCTGTTCTTCAATGAGGTATGGTTTGAAAAGATTGAGTGAAAGATCACTCAGGCATTCATATCTAGTCTAAGATCACGAATAAACGCGTATTCATAACAGACTTTGTCCTACAATACAGGCTGTCCGTCCAAATCTGGCTAATATAGAGAGAGCCCCACAAACAGGTGAAGCCCTTCAATATGATTATACACATGTATTGGAGTTATTTTTGATTAGAATTAGCGGCGCAGACATGTGGATATGGCTTTGACAGGCATTGATGGTCTCATGTATTGCTGTCAACCCATTAATACAATGTCTCCCAAAATGTTTTGATGTTTGGTATGCATGCGATCAATACATTTGTCGTCGAAATGTTTGTTCGACTAATGTTTTCAATAAATGTTTTATTATCTGAGAAACAATTGTTATTCACTTATTTACTGGTTTTGACATACCTGTCCGCCAGACTGCCCGCGCTATCAATGGGTGGTCTCCTTATGTATTGACAGTCACGCAAACAAAATATTTAACATACATTAAATTATGAGCCATTAATTACAAACTATTTATGAGATTTTATCCTATCGTTAATCACAAGCACTCAATCATAAGAGATATAAATAATAATCGTTTATATATTCCATATCTAAATATATCTTCACTTTCAATATCGATCTGAAAGTGAAAAATGAATAAAATTTTATAAAAATTATTTCTCATAATTTCTATGACTATATGACAGATAAGAGCGAAGATATCATAAGTCAAGAGACAAAACCATCCAAAATATAATTAATTTCGGAAAAGAAGAGAAGAAAAACTTTGTCTATAGAAAAGAGTATCGAATTAAACAATGCATTCGTTTCATTAAACATCATAAC
>JAQFZI010000351.1:0-17789 GCA_034695605.1 Eupelops occultus | reverse complement strand
TTTTTGGTAGCGGGGGTCTGCGTTCGCGCATTACCCCCTTTATTAACAATCAAAAAATAGAAAACACACAAAACATTCAATAATTTAATAATAAATAAAATAATAATAAAAATAAAATAAAATAAAATAAAATAAAATATTCAATAATAATATTATTACAAACTTTACTCATATTGTAATCAAATGAACGACACATTCACTCAAATAAAATAATTATTTTTAAAAATGATTTTTATTTAAATTAAATATTGAAATCAATTTACAGGTCTTACAAATAAAGGATTGGTTAGAATTAGGTTCCAGTAATTCATTGTTTTTAAAAATTAATAAAAACGACAAAAAAGTGAAAAATTCGATGAAATTATGATTTAATTACTTTCTATTCAATCAAATGTCTAATAATTGCAAAAATGGCTCCAAATTCAAGACATTTTGATCGCAAAGAGCCTAAAGACTAACAAATTCTAAATTAAATACTATTTATTATCTTCGAGACAATCGCTTAAATCATATTTAGAGAGGTCTTCTTCTTCGTCGTCGTCCTCCTCGTCCTCGTCTTCCTCTTCGTCTGATTCGAGTTTATATTTGGAAACATTTGCTTTTTGTTTGTCTTTGTCGTCCTCTTCGTCTTCGTCTTCATCTTCCGAATTATCCTCACTTTTGGAAGAGTCGTTATCTCTATCTTTAGAATCTTTAGTATTGTTGAGTGAGTGATGTGAGGACTCATTGGTGTCGTCGTCTCCCCTGTCGTGTGGTCTCCTCTTTTTCTTTTTGCGTCCGAAGTCGTCCCATTCGTCGTCGCTGTCGGGTCTTTCGATATATTCCACGTGTTCTTCGCGTTCATTATAACCACCGCCTAAACCAGTCCTTTCTTCGTTATCACCAAATTTAGGAGCGGAACACATGTTGCAGGTTGACCTTCGGGCCCAATTCACGTTTCCGCACCTGACATATGAGGACAGCGTTAGTCAGGCCTCCATTTAATGTAAACACCGATTATATCGAAATTCAATAACAAAACAGTTTTTAATTTATAAAAATATTGCAAAAATTCAAAACAAAACAATAAATGTCTGTCTTTGTGTCCGTCCATACCGTCCGCACTGCCAGTCATCGGCAGAGAACAGTCCTTTAGATTTGTCTGCGGCCGCTTTTCCGATTTCGTGGCCGAGTTTACGCTTTTTCTCGCTTTCCTTATCTTTGAGTCGGGAATCGATTGGTTTGTCTTTTCCACAAATATTGCAATTCATTCTTCGCGCAAAGTTTATGTTCTGACAGTTCTGGTCCTCACAAATCCAGTCGCCGTCAGACATACGGAACGAATGTCCCGAACCTGACTTCGCTGAAGACATGGCCAGCAATTAAAATCTAATCTATGAAAAGTGAGTTCAAAACAATTCAAAGGTTTGTCGCCATTAAAGCAATGCTTGGATTGTGAAGACCTGCGCATTGACTCACTTAAAGAGACTCTTAAACAACACTTTAAACCACCGATTGATTGGTTATCCAAATATCGATCTCTAAATTATTTGATTCAATGGTTTAAACGTCAATCAAATTATTAAATTGAAAATTTGACACAAATATAATGAAATTTATTCATTTATTTACAAAACCATTTATTAATTGAATGCCAATCAAAGTGTCGATGACTTAGAAATTAGAAAATAATTGAGTGAAAGCCTAATAATTAGATTAGCATTGAATGAGTGTTAAGTCATTTAAATTATAGCCTTTTTGCCATTCATTTGACTTATTTATACCGATTGTGAGAAGATTTGCTTCATTTGTTTAATTCTCGCAAAATGTTTGACAACAGTCTATCAATTTTATCGTTAATTCTTGAAATCCAGGTCTCAGATATTTGATTCTTGAAATTGAAAATTAGCCAAAATTATGTTTATTTCTAACAATAAAAATCAACTCAAATAAAATTACCTTATTTTTAGATGAAATTGATTCAATCGTCTCAATCTATCAATACTAAGTTCATTGCTCCAATTTTATTACCACTTATTTTAAAGCAAAAGTTTTTTCTCAATTTTGAACTTAAATTTTGATTAAATTTAAAATAAATTTATTTTTATTAAATTCTTTTCGAAGTTATTGTTGCATAGAGTATATCTGATCTGATCTAGGTGACTTCAGAGAGATCTTTCAGAAAGTAATAATTGAAATCAATGGAAAGCATTCATTATTTTGTTGAAACTTATCGTCGAGTTCTCCGAAAAATTTAATTATTTTAGGAATAAATCGATTGATTTATTTTGAGTTTAAAAAAGATTTTACTAACTTTCAAACATTTTTTTAAAAGGAATTCCATTGAGATTTGATCATTTCATTAGTGATATAAACTTTGATGTATTTTATTATAGATATAAACTTGGAAATAAATTGGGAAACGGTTACGGTTTAAAAGTTCTATAAATTTTAAATTAGATTCAAATTACTCGAAGGGATCACTAAATCAAATCAAAAAGAAAAGAGCATTGAATGTCAAAATTTAATCTTGCCTCTAAATTAAATAGACCTTAAGCTTTGATTAGCGAAGGCTGACCTCTAGAATATACCCACGAATTTAGAATTAAATAATGAAATTAATGTAACTGTTTATCAATCATTAATCAAATACTAATAAAAGGTAACAATTGAGTAAACAAATGTTAATCCTAATGGGATTTTGATATTTGTGTCGATTAACTCCAATACTTACAAAACTAATTCGAGAATATATTTAGAAATTGAGTAATAAAAGTAACGTTTGTTTGTCTCTAATAATCCCTTAAAGCCTTCAACCGATAAGAAGTGATATTTCTGTTCTTTTTTTGTATTATTTGATGAAATCTTATATAATATTGAATTAAATGGATATTTGGTTTTTGAAAATCGATTTACACTTTCTTTAATGAGTCGATTAGTCATTGCATTGGATTTAAAGTGTGTTTAAATACAGTGCTGAGCAATAATAAGACAATTGTTACCTGTGCTTAACTACCAAAATAGGTCAACCGTAAGCTATGGATTGAAAGGTTGGAGGTGGGAGAGGGAAAGGCAGACGAGATGGTTGACCTACTTTACTAGTCATTCTGTGTTGAGTGAGTTCTGCACAAACTTAGTCTTATAGATAATTCTCTTACATATGAAACACCAAAACATTTATTAGTTTAAAGTTTTCATTAAAGCATTCAGTTTTCAAATCATTTTCAATGCGAAAAATTTGTTAATAATTATAAAAATTAGTGAAATTTTAATTTTATTTTTGTGCAATGATTAGTCGCCGTCGAATTATTTCACGTTCCCTTGATCAAAATGACTATATGCCTGATTATCTCTCAAATTACGAAGAAGAGAAGACACTTTGGATGAATAAAGAAGAACTGTTTGCCGTAAGCTTTCTTTTTTATTCTATTTATAATAGATAAGTTATCCATTTACTTTTAATAAAAGCTTATGTAATTAAACAAAGAATTGTGATGTTGTTGTTGAGTACCTAAGTTTTGGGAACAAGTCATGAAAGAATCCATTTTTTCTTATCTAAAGCTTTTTCTCGGAAAGTATAATGTATTTGGTTTCGAAAAGGGCTGATAAGGCAAACCTTGACGACACTCCACTTTGAATAATAACAATAATAGCGTTATTCAAATTCAAAGGACTCACTCCTACTTTAATGATTCAGAATCTTCTTTTAAGACCCATATATAGGAAAGCATAATAAAATAGTTAGTAATTTGACACAAATTTAGTTTTTATATATTTATATGATTTTCATTTAATAAATGAAGACATGAAATGAAGGCCTAAACCCTAAACCCATTAGGATTTGAATACATTTATTGTGTAATCAATAGCTTTCAAAATGTTATGGAATTAAAAAAAATTAAAAAAGAAATCCACTTTTGAAGCCCTAAATCGAGTTTATATTTCAAACAATTTTATATATTATACAGAAATACTAAAATAGATAAACCTTTCATTAAATATCGACGAAAATACTTAGAAAACCTCTCCAAAAGCAAACCTCTAATATACTTCCACTCGAGTTTGAGATTTGTTTTCGTTGGAAACCCCTGGATCTAAATCTTGATCATTGTTTAGGATCACATTCAAGAGGTTTTCAATAAATGGGAACAAATAGACGACGAAATTTGGGCGAAAGTTATTTGTATGAATGGCAAGAGAAGAGTGGCCAAAGCATACGCTCGCGCACCAGTTCTCACCATTGATGGTTCTCACGATGGCTTCGATGGATATAGGATTGGATTAAATGGTTTTGAAAATCCTTTACTGGATCTCAAGACAGAAGAAGTGATGCGATATATCGGAAAAGTAGGAAACATTTCATTTTTAAAAATTTCTCAGTTTTTTTATCAGAAATATTAGAATTCATTAATACTTAAAAATAAGCATAAAGTTATTCAATCGATTTTAGATAAGAGTTTTTTTCCTAAGAATCTATATTAAGAAACTTATTTAATATTCAAATAATCAATGAGCGAAACAAGTGATAAGAAATTCCCAAAATATTATAATTATATTAATTATGTATTTAATATATTGACGCCAAATATTATCAAAGGAACCTGAGTCAAAGTGCCATCAAAATTGAAATCACTTGATATTCTCATTTCCCACAAAAAAGTCGATAATCTTTTTGAAATGATAGTTTGGTAATCTAGTTTAGTGAGAATTGCCCTGAGCAGCTTTTCTTGGACTTTCTGTGAACTTTCTCTTAGGAAAAATATATTTTGTGGCTCACTATTCATTAATTCTGGTTTAATAAATAAATTTTTGGTAAACACATTGAGTTGACCAAGTTTTAAAATCAATATCTAATCGATTATGGAATCAAATAAATTTAATTGCAATCAATCTTTCAAACAAATAATTAGTTGAAAAAACAATCGATATTTTATTAAAAATGAAATAAATTTGTTCTAAAAATATATAAATAATTGGCTGAAAAAGCGTTTTATGAAACATTTTAATTACTCTTTGAGTGAAAGTTTTTTTGTGTAATTGATTGTAATCTTAATTCATAAGATTTTTATTTTAATTTCTTTTTTCATTTTTGCATTCCTTTCATTAATTATATAAAAGTTTAAACAAATTATATTTCAGACAATTTTCATTTCGTTACAAAATTTCACTAATGTTTGAGGAAATGGTCGACACTTTTCATAGATTTCAGACAATGTTTTGTGATTTCTTATCTGTTGTTTTGTATCAAAAGCTGGTAATAGAAATCTAATTCAATTTATACAAACACCAAGTATTAAAGCGAATTAAATTTCTATTACCTTATCTCTAATTTCGTTTTGACAATCGATGTCTTATAATAAAGGAAGTGTTAGTCAGGTAGTGCTGATCAGTGATCACTCCTTTTTCTATACCTGACTTCAAATTAATTAATTGTTTTTCCGATGTCTCAAAAAAATCTTATTGACAGCAGAAAAAAGACAAAGAAAATAGTTTTTATGTATATAACAGTTATTCCTTTTCCTAAACAATTCATTTGAGAACCAAATACTTAGTCATTATTTACGATTCAATGAAGAATCAAAATAACAATTTTTAAAATAGTTTTAAATTGTATTTTGAGTAAAATATTTGTGTAAAATATGCGATAAAAAGATATGTATTCATAAGTATATAATTTTAATTTTTGGCCTTTTTATCCACAAAGGATTTCATTCACGTTTTAACTTAATTAAAGTTTAGTCAGTTAAGCTAGCTAATATCGAGGATAATTAAAATTGTTGAGCTATTTCACAACTTTCAAGGGAGTTGTGCCACAACTGAGCCATTATGTAAAGCCTCTGATAAGACTTTCGGCTATTTATTCATTTGAGTACAAAACTGAATAAAAGCCGTTAAAATCAATTGCATTGAAGAGAGTATAGTATTAACGAGTAATGATAAATGACTCGTGAAAATTGATGACTTTATTTCACGCTTTCAGTTGGACTCTCAAACATGAATGATCTTGCAAACAACACTAAACAATACTTGTGTATAACTTGTATAAACTTTGTTCATTATTTCATATCTAACTTAACATTATTTTTGTTGAGAGGAATCTCTAAATTTTCTCATCAAATGAATAGAGAAATGAAATTATTTTTGTGTCAAAATATATGTCTATATATTTGGCCACAAAAGTCACTCATTTTTCATGTGTCGAGTATTCACAGAGAAAAAACAAAATCAATTGAATTACTGATAACTGCAGATAAACCTTAGAGAAAATCAAAGCAAATATAATATATAGATATCTCAGGTTTTATGGATTAAGACAGGAATGGGTCCATTCGGTCAATGTCTAACCGATAGCTATTATTCCTTGAAGTCACCTCTTGGGGACATTTATTCCAATAACATTTGCCTCAATTGCATAATAATTATTGAATAAATTAATTATGATTTGGTTTTTTGCATTTTATCCCCAAAAGTGTTGTAATTAAATTTGATCTAAATTTCATTTGAAGGGCTGTCGGGTAAAAATGGACGAATCGGGTAATATAGTGGTCAAGCGATACAGTCGTTGCAGTATTTATATTAAATCATTTCACAACCAATTCTCTGACTCAAGCGTTTCAAATGATATAATCAAAAATAATGGTTTATTAGAACTACAAAAACCTTATTTATTGTTTGATATGAAAAAATTTGAGACAAATATGAGCCGTGAATTGCGTTCGGCTTATATTAATCGCAAGAAACTGGAAAACCAATGCGTGTCGTGTATAGCCTTTGTCAGAGACAGCCCTAACATTTTGGAGCTTCCGGTTTATATAATGATCATTAATATCGTAGCACTAGATTTGCTTAAATCAAAGTTAACTCTCAGTAAGTCTTTAGTAATTATTTTCAAATAAATATTTTTAAACATAAATTAAATGTATATTCAGTTCCGCACACAATAAGATCAAAGGTTCAGTCGGCACCCAATAGGAGAAACAGTAGAGTACCCGATTGGGTTACACTTTTTGATCCACCAAATAAAGAGGAAGACCCCTATTCATTACCTGCTAATGGATCGTCCTATGATTCCGGTTATTATGCAAATAATGGAACTCTAATGAAGAGGTCAACCATTAAAGAGCCGAAACCCCCTAAACTTCCGCCCAGAGATTTCGGTAGATATAAGGCTAACTCTAAACCGACCAGTGATAAGAAAAATGTAGAGATACCGACCCCCGACTATTCTCAAGAAGAAGACTTTTATACGATTACAGCTAAAAGTATGAAGAAAATGCCAATGTTTGATCGAGGTACTTACTTAATCTAATATTTATATATTTTGATAATAATATTATAAAAACTATTATAGATGACGACCCTTACTATTGCGGAATGAGAGCTCGAGTGACCAGCTACCCAAAACCTAGAGCCAATGAATCTAAGAAGTCGGTGGCCTGGCGTCAAATGAGAAAAGTGTTTTCCAGTGGGTATATAAATACTTTGATACCCCCACTGACCAAAAAGAAAAGATCTAAATCTTCGATCTATAATTCAAATTACAATTCGTCTGAATCTGATCCGTACGCGTCG
Organism: Eupelops occultus; assembly: GCA_034695605.1. NCBI lineage: Eukaryota > Metazoa > Arthropoda > Arachnida > Sarcoptiformes > Phenopelopidae > Eupelops > Eupelops occultus. The sequence goes on along the minus strand of JAQFZI010000351.1, from coordinate 10,238 downwards.
CTCAACGATACAATCTATGAACCAATTTATGGAAGAGTCGGTTATTCAACGAATAGATACCAACCGTCGAATGTAGGGACTGTCAGGAGTAAGGCGTTTGTTAGCCAGTGGCAAAATCACTACTAATTTCATGTCATTTTTGTTATTTTTTAACATTAATTGTTTTTAATGAACGCAAATTATTTTCAAATCAATTATAAAAAAGTATTCATTTCTCTTCTAAATCAATATCTCATTAAATCGTTTGAATAAATCTAATTATTATAGAAACCAATTATTTTATGTTAATTTAATTGCATTCAAGACTCGATTTCCTGATTTGTATTCAACATTTAGGACATCTCAAGCGCTCAAGTCATCGATGAAATTCTTGTTTTCTCCAAACAGTTTGAGGCAATTTTCGCTATACTTTAATAAAAACAATATTATTCGGTGCTCTAACTGACGGCCCTTTTATCTAACCTTTCGACTTATTTCAACAAATTTAATAGAAATAAATGAATGGTTAATAAATTCAATTATGTATTGATTTGCTTAAATCAGTTCGAGATAAGAGCCTTATTTGTTAAATAGTTTCAAAATATTTTCTTTAAAAAACGAGTCGACAGTTTGAAAGACACTAAAAGAAAGTGAATTTTATTGAAAACCATAAACAATCACTTCTTTTGTATTAATAATAATTGACTGACAATTGACTCTAAGTTTATAAACTTTGAATAATAAACTCATTCAACAAATAGGCGGAAAGTTTTCTTTTAATAAATTAGCAATGACGATTTGAATTTTGAATTAAAAGTCAATTTAAACTTAAATTAAACTGATTAGATAATCAAATAGGGCGTATGTGGTTTTACAGTAATAGGAAAAGAGCATGGCAAATTCACTAATTTCCACAAAATTCTATTTTATAATAGATTTCATAACAAACTTATGAATAATAAATAACCTCCTCTTTTATGTGGGAGTCTTTCATATCGATTGACGATATATTATATGAAGAAAATTGAAAAACAAAATAAATCCAAATTTGATTATCTTTAAGTCGATAATCAGTGGTATAATAACCAAACTTAGAGTTAACTCAATTGTTTTCAATTCATATTTCAAAACTGATTTCACATTCAGGCCTCAAATTGGATCTAAAACTTGAAAGGAATGAACGCTTCAATAATTTTTCATAAAAATAGCTAAAAATTATTAATTATTAAAACTAAAAGTTATTACAAGTACTCAACTTTTTGATTAATTTTTAAAACTTAACAATTTTTGAATACAAAATCAAAATATAATCGATTTGTAAAACAATTTGACAGATGACTGACTTTTCACTCAAAAACTAAAACATTTTCAGAAAAAATGGGAAATCATTGATAAAAATAATAAATTCAATCAAAATCCAAAAGTGTTTTCTCCACTGTAGGCCATATACAGGAAGCCATCCTCATCCCTGTGCTGTTGATATATTTCACCCATGAGAGCACTATAACAAATAATTTACTTTGAAATACAATATAACGCCATTATTTGGATACTGAAAAGGATTAAGTCCTCAAACATTATGAGTAAAGAAAATAAAAATTAAAACTAAAGTGTTGTTCAAAAGCCAAAGAAGAGAAGAGCTCAGCATAAGTGTCGGAACAAAGAGTTAATGTATAGTGGCATCTGATTAATTTAAAAGACAAATAATAAAATGAATAATGAGAAAACTAATCGATACCAGGCCTGTGGTAAAGTCCTATTCACAATCAGGAATATTGCTTTCGTAGCATTTAAATGACACCGACGTCTGATAGTCCACTGGAACTGTGCGACAGTGCAATCGTATGGCACTAAAAACTTATCTTTATCCATTTCACTAATGTTAGAGTTGGGACACCTCTCGATTATCACCTAATTTAAGACCAAAACTCAATTTATTCGTTGCGTTAATCGGAAGTTAAGCTAAACGTGCGTTTACTGACCGGAATACGATCCGGATATTTGTTCATCATTTCAAAGGATTCTTTTTTTCTCTGTTCTGTTTCGACAAATCATTTATTTAATAGTATTTTCCATTAAAATATCTAAACTATAAATTTAAGCGCAAAACAGAAGCTCTAAAAGTTTTAAATCACTTTATTTATTGAATTACTTTAAAGAACTGAAAAACATTTTTAAAAATTTATTTATTAATTCAGACTAAATATAGAAAATCAATTAAATGGCCGATCCTTACCTAAAGTATGAGTTTCCTTGAATTTCCAGCGCATTCTTCAATGTTTTTATTTCATTTGATTTGAATAATGGAAACCAATTTCGGTTCAATTGATTTTGAATACATAGACTCTATTCAAGACTCAATCAATTTACGAATAAATTTAATTGAATTAAAAGAAATTCAATTTAAGTTCAAATTTGATTTCTTTAAAGAAAATTATAATCAAATTTAAAGTTTACTAAAATGACTTCACTTCAATCGGGAAAAATCAATAGAAAAGTCAAGTTTTAAAGCATTTGTGCGACGGTTTCACAAAAAAATCAATTTAAGAAATGAGTCGAACATTAGTTGAAAATAAATTTTGATTTTAAATATTTAGACAAATATTTTGGACTTTTGGTAACTTTGCACTCAAATACTGAACGCATCCTATTTATATAAAGTCAAAGTTTAATGAATTCCTCGATAACTTGAGATTACAATATTTGAACTGTTAATCAAAATTTTAGGTAAAAATACTAAATATGTGACAAATATCATGTTTGACACCATTTATAACATCTAGGAACAAACAATACCTCTGTCAAGATGAAACTGAGTTAACCTTGCTCTGATCAATAAATAGTCCATGTAATAAATTTAAAGAGTCTACTCTCAAGTTATTTAAGGTTTAATTAAAGAAAGTGCTATAAACCATCTCTGAAAATATATTAATTACGACATCCCTCTCCATATAACTGAACTGAGTGTAGCATAATTATTTTCAGATCAAATGCCAAGGTAATTAAATATTTATGAAACGTGTTGTGAAATTTCTGGAAAACTTTTTGATCAACGAAATCAATAAAATTAATCACAACTTAAGTAATATATTCTTAATTCAATTTTCTATAATATTAAATAAGATTAATCACAAAATTAGGAACTTTTTTAAAATAAAATAATTATATTTATTATTATTATTTAGTGATACGACTCATGAAATAAGAAGTACTCTATAATTGTAAGCACTTATTCCCTAAAACTACACAAATGTAACAGAATATTAATTGACTTAATGAAAAAAAATGGTGATTGTAGTTACTAGCACATAATATAATTGCTAAATTTTCCTCAGTTGGAACTCTTTAGAAATGACTTCACCTTATTTTCAATATTTATCACTTGAAGAAAATATTTATTTATAGTTTTTTGTATTAAAATATTGAAATACTGTTAATGCCTCCATGAACATTTGATTTTTAACTTAAAACTTTGAATAACTGATCAAAATTCGCAAGATTCGCATTCGTTTCTCAGAAAGTGGTCAACATTTTATGAAACCGTTGACCAAATTTTTGTTATTTCTTTCTCTTTTCACTCATTTTTTTTAAAATTTCAATAAAATATTTCTTTGAATATTTCGAACAAAAAAGTGCTTCAATTATATATTGGAGACTAATATATATAATTACAGACATAAAATATTATGTAGAATAACCCAAGATGAACATAAAGAGTGATTTTTATCATTTATAATTTAATTAGATATGATTAATTAATAGGGCAATTAACTAGGCAATCTTAAGCTAAAAAATAAAATAAGATAGACTTAAAAAAAAGGTATGGTTTCTGTACTATTCTCAATGATATATTATATGTGTATTTTGGTAACATTTTGGCCAAACCTAAATATTTTTTTCAGTTCTTACTGATTGGCATACCCTGGACAATATATAAGGCACTTTGGAGTAATTAGATTTGTTCAAACATGAGTATACTTCCCGGAGCTTTCCATATAATTTTCTTTTATATTTGCGCCTCAGATGTGAACAAATCAACGAACAAATCGTTGGATTGAATCAAATGCTTAATAATAAAGGAATTATGATTTTGAGGTTATGTGAGGGACGGCTCCAAACAACTCAAAGCTTAAATGGATGATTAAACTAATGAACTGACATGGTCACTTTAAACCGCAAATAATTAATCAAGAAATTAAATCAATATTAGCATGGTAATTCAATTAAAATTGTTTTTCAAAAACAAATTCTAAATGTGAAAGGGTAGTTAAGGCTTTACATTTTTCAATCAATATACAATCCAACAAAATTAACTCATTATCTGAATGATAAGATTTTTCTTTTTGATCTTGCAATATCCTAAAAATAAATGTCCTTTCCATTTATCGAAGTAATTGTAATAATTTATAGTTATTTTGGAAATTTATTGATAAAAGAATCCATTCTTCAAATGGTTTTTGTTTTTAAAATATTCATTTAAGAGAATAAACTAACATTCATAACATCTGAAAGAATTGTCTAACCATGCTCAAATAACAAGACTCAATGTTCTCTTGTATGGTTGAGTGGATATTTATAGAGATCCAAACACACAGCACATACACACAATGTTTAAATTAGTTGCCATATATTTCCGGTAAGAAAATAAAATTGATTGCAAACAAACATCAAACGATTGAAATGTTATTTTCATAATAAATAGTTTAGAATTTAAATAAAAGACATTTGTATTCTTAAACGTTAAGAATTTAATGGAGTTCTCATTTAAAGAGTTGGCCGAACGTTAAAAAGAAGTTAATGATTAGGTTTAAAAGGAAATCCAATAAATGATTACTTTTGAATAAAAATAAACATTAATTTTATGCAAACATTTTCATTAAAGAAGACTTTTTTGTTGAGCTAAATATTAATACAATAAAAGAAAAGAATAACACAATGAATATCACAAACATTGGAATCATTTTTTAAATAAATATATGTTTTTTGTGATGAAAACCAACAGAAAATACATTTAGTTCTTCTCAAAGCGTAAAATTGGTGTCAATCATAACCACTATTAAAATATTATTAATGTTAACAATCATGAAATGCAAGGGATAACTGTTTTCCTCTTTATTTTGAGAAGGATAAAGATGGGTCGTGATCTATTTTGTTGCTTTTATTGTTCTTTTCTGTGCGTGAAATTCAATTCAATGTATTTTTGTCTCTTCTCTCATATAATCCTCGACTCAAATACATGAGATATATATATATAACATTCCAGTGAAGACATTTGTCGTCGCTTTTCATATATATTTTATTGAAACATTCCTTTTGAGAATAGTTTATGAGTTGCAGAGATGTGTATCATCACAACAATTGTCCCTTGCATCATTTGGCACCAATTGGCAACAATTCCTTCCCTAAAGTAACTTAATATTTAATATTAATAATAGAATAAAAATGAATTCGGTTTTCAATACTTTCATTTGATTTGTTTAAACAATTTATTATAATATATATATTTGTTTTTATTTAATGAATGGAATTATAGTAATGGTCACCCTGTTATGTGTGAACCTGTAATGTTAACTTGATGAAAATAAACAATAATTTACAATAATGTTTTAATGATAAAAATGAGCATTTGTTGAACCAATAGATCAATCAATTGGTTGTGATATCAATCTTTTGTACGAATCTTCCGCCTTATAAAAGATTTGAGAGGAGATGTCTTAAACTAAACACAAGTGGTATTACAAGTGTTAACGTTAACGGATTGGGCCAAATGGTAAGACTGACGAATACTTTCGGTCTCGTATTTCATACAAAATAATTTTGTGAAAGTCTTACGAAACTGTTGAGACATAAGACAATAGAGAATGAAATTGACGGCAGAGTTGATGAGAGCCAACATATCCATTAAATCTCCAAATTTATTATAAACATTATTAAAGAATATTTTGCCAAAAATGCCGCTCAAAAGGGCTAATATTCCTGAGGGAAACTCACAAACTAAGAACATAATAAGAATTGCGATCAACATTTTGGTGGTTCTGTCCCCACTCTGTTGGCTGAAATTTCGCACTTTTTCACAACTGTTTTTGGGAAAAGTATTGGTTGAAACCAAAGGATTAGAACTCTTTCTCATTGGTATGTTTGATGAAAGTAGTCGTTGTTTCCTTTTATTTGCTTCAACCAGAACTCTGACCAGAGCTAAGGTGAGGATCACAAGCAAAACACAAGGAATCAGTTTCAACATAACACTAAACACCCAGAAATTTAATTTTTGGAGGAGTTCTTCGTTTTGGTTCGCGATATCACTGAAGTCAACCTGAAATTCAAAGCATATTCTTATTTATAGAATTTAATGATTTTGATGTAGCAAGTGCATTTAATAGTTAAATTCAAACGAAAAATCAGTAAACATTAACTGATTTAAATCTATAGGTTCTTTAATATAAGAATTGACGAAATCTGTTCCTAATTTATATGAAATCTCTAAACTATTCCAAGAATTTTGAAGAAATAAAAACATCCATTCTTTGAATCGATAAAAACAGAGATTATTTTGAAGATATACTGAATATTATGAAAAATATGGTATTTTCAGTATTGCACTGAATTTCTTTGCAAAAGAAATTTCACCCCTCAGTGAAACTCAATAATAGTTTTGATATTCATTTTATATCAAAGCTTTTCTTCATTTCTAATATTCATTGCTCTTAAAAATAACTAGAAGCGATTTCTATTCAAAACTTGAATGAAATTTTCAATTTTGAACTCCGCTTTAAGAAGAATTGAATTCTATTTAATTGCATACAAAAGAAATATTGAGCTGAAGATTGAATGTACAACAAATGGGATGTTTCGCTGTTAAAAGTTTCTGTCTAACAGTTTCCTAATATGTGATTCAAGTCATCCGTTCACTCCTCTCACGAAATATTGTATCAAAACTATAACAACAGTATATAATAGATTGTAAAAGAGAATAGCCGTCAATCTTCAGCAACAATTGCTATCAACTCATTGATTATAGCAAACAATAATTGCCTTATTTTTAACGCTTTATTTATTTTTATAAGAATTCGTTTCAATGAATTTCAATAGTTTTTTATCGAAACATATCAATAGAAAGAGAAAATAATTAATTTTTACCCTAAAATAGGTCTGATTTGGGCGCTCATTGATTCCAAAGTCACTGATTGTGAACGACAAAAACAAGGGAAGACATAAACAGGGCACCAGTATATATGCGCAAAGTATTGCATATTTGGCTCTTGTCATTGAACACCAACTCTTGCTATTAGTGGGCGATCTGTATGTTAAATATCATCCAAATATAAAATTGTATAATTATGATCAAGCTATTTTTATAATAATAAGAAAGTGGTAGTCAATGATGTACTACCGATTCCCACCTGACTGCAAAATACCTCCAGACGGCCAGAATGACTGTCAGCCAAATAGATATTGTATGGCATACGACAGTGAAATGAGCGTGAAATAGAGTAAAGAGGGCCCACCCGTATGTGTGGGTCACCTCTGCATCCGTTTCATTTCGAATGAAATTATGGATTGCGAACGGAATGTATGACGCGATGACACACATGTCTGACACCGCCATTCCCGTCAAGATTGAGTTCGTCGGCGAAACCATGTTCTTCCTGTTTTTCAATCAGAAATGACATTCAATTTTCATAAATATATATATAATAAGTTGTGACTCATTCTAAATCAATTTCCATTTGATTTTGATTTATCTGACAAATAGTCTCACTTTTGAATTGACCTCATTCTCAGAATATTCTTTTCATAGAAAAATCAATAAGAAAAAGTAAACATACCTTGTTAAGACAATTATGTTGAGAACGTTAGCGATTATACCAAATATACAAACGGCTAAACTTAAGTATCCATGAATTGGACGATAGAAGTAATAAAATCTCTCCAATTCTAAGCCAAAATACATTTCATCGGTGTTTTCTTCATCAAAAAATGAGGACTGATTTGAATAATCTGTCATCTCTTCCATCGTTTGAGCCACGGATGCCGTTGAATAGATTACAGACATTTCTTAAAAATCTATTCACTGAATCAGTTTTTTCCATTAAAATATGTAATAATTCACTTAATATATGTAATAATAAATTTTAATCAAATATTTTATTTTAAAAATCATAAAAAGAGGATTTTTAGTATAAAGACATTTATTCCAAAGTATATTACTTCTAAAATTAATTAAATTTTTATTAAAGTTTGAAGAAACACTATTTGAGTCAATCTTTAAAGTGAAGAAGTTTTTAATTCAATTTGGTTTAATTTAATAATAATATTGCGATTCATAACAATTAGCGAATGCTTTTATAATATGAATGTTCAAAGAAATTGTCTCAACAAACATAATATGAAAGTCACGATATAGTGATGATAAATATGTGGTTGAGGTAAACCTAGTATTGCTTTGGACATACATCGCCTTTAATTTAGTGAAATTATTAATTAAATAAAAAAAATCTTCATTAAAGAAAATTGTCCCTGCAATCATTATAAGGCTATTCACAGACTTCCTTTGGATAAAAAAAACATCAGCATTATCATTGATAGTTAAGGAAGTTGAGGAAAGGCAAAATTTCAATTTTCATATAAAAATCCTATCAGAATTAGGGATAATTGGAAAACTTATGGCCACCGAAAGTGTCATTCTGTTCGCTAAACCCCCAGTAGAGCCTAAATAAGCTTAAATTCAATCATTTTAACCCGAGTTTCTCACAAAACTGAGAATATGATATGAGTGAAGCAAAATACGGAACAACTTTTCCATTCGTTTCTAAGATAAACAGTGATAGACAAAGATGATCTAAAAATTGAGCTTTAATTTGAGCCCTCAGCTAAATCTTATATTTATCCCCTTTTGCTTGAAACTCAGGACCAATTAATTGAATCATTTCTCTAAACTCTTGAAACAAAATGAAAACTGATTATGTTTCAGATTACATAAGTCAGAGATAAATCAGTGATGCTCAAGGGGAGGGAATAATGCCAAAATCCCACTTGAACAGAAAAATCCTAGAAAATCCCCCCTTAGAGCGAAATGAAAAATATTAAGAATTTTAATAAAAAAAAGTGGTAATTATTATAATTATGAAAACAAACTCTTAACTAGCTCAAATTTAACGTTTTTGGTCAAAAATATGTGAATAAATTCTTAATTAAAATTTAATTTTTAACATTTTATTGAGATTTTTTGAAAGTTTAGGGAATTAACTGAAATCTATCTCATTTTATGATAAAATATCTCTAATATTAGTGCGAAATACACTAATTCCATGGTTAAACCCATTTTTGGTGTTTTTTGAGGTTTTAAAAATGGCAGTATCCCTCTCATCCCCCTTGAGTCTCGGACCTTGGTCATCACTGGAGATAAATGAAGCCTTGAATTAACATTTGTTCATATATTGGACTTAAAAAATTGTTTTATTTTATTTGTTTATCTGCTCCTAAAATGTGAATATTCTTCGTATTACACTACAGGTTAGGTTAGGTATATGTTAGGTAGGTTGGTTAGGTTAATGTATATTTGTAGAGGTTTATCTAGTCACTTAATCTTGCTTAGATTTAGCTGTATTTTTATTTAATCAATTTTATCAGTTCAGAAGTTCCATTTTAACTTGAAAATTTCTGTTAAAACTCTACCCACTCCTGCTTTAAATAATATATATTAGTTTACATACAAATGAATACAAATATAACTAATTTTCGGAAAGATATGGTTTAAGATAATATTTTTCTGAAATTTAGTTATATTTGTTTTATAATTGACTCTGAATAATAAAGAGTTGAAAGAATGTTTATTTATTATTCTTTGGATTTACTCTTTTCATAACAATTCAAAAGTTTAGGGAATTATTCTTAAAATTTAAATTTTCTAATAATTTTGAATATATTTTTTAATATTTACAACTGAATCAACAGTTCAACTGATTTATATTTATCGAAGAAAACCTTAAAATATATCAGTAATACAGTATTACTCTTTAGGTTTTCATTATTTCCAAGAATATGAAAATAAAGTGTTTTTCTTTTTGAATATTAAAGACATGCCTCGATTCACACAACTTTGATAGAGTGAAAAAACAAATACTAACACCAAGTATTTGAATATACACTCGACTGCCAACATAATAAACACCCAATATAATGAACATGCTGATATAATGAACTTATGAGTAAAACCCTTATCCCTTAGCCATAGACATAATGTTAATTTAAGTCCATTA
>JAQFZI010000350.1:0-17793 GCA_034695605.1 Eupelops occultus | reverse complement strand
TTTGAGTCAATATAAACACATGTTTTGAAAACACGCGTCCTTTAAAAATAAAAAACATTTGGCATTTAAATTGTGTTAATATTATTCTCCAATTAATTAAATTCAGTTATTTCTTTAACTAATAAGTAAAAGAGTAAGAAATAGAAGATATTTATGAAATACGATAACATCTGAGTAAAAATGAAGATCAAACCGGTGTCTCATAAATTGGACAACACTTTCAAAGTAAGTAAATTATTTTAATTAATGAATGAATTTAAATTAAATTAAATAAATTGTTTGATAACTGATTAGTTCGAGTCATTCAACACTCGATTATCGAAAATAAATGTCACTCTTTTGCATAATATTAAACGTGGAGTAAATAATCTGCCGTCGGATGAGTCCATCTCTCACTTCGCCTCTACTTTAGAGAAATGGTTTGATTTAAACTCTTCTCAAGATTTTAAAGATTTGTGTAAATCTATCGGAAAAATAGTCTCCATTCAGAGTTTGCCGCAAATAATTCACCGCAAAAATGAATTGATTGACATTTTAGTGGATAATCTTAAACGTGAAAACAATTTGGCGGTGAATGTGGTCTTAGAACTGGTCATATCACTCGCTCGTGACCTCAACACCGATTTCTACGAACACTTCCAAATAATTTTCGTTTGTTTATCGGATTTACTAAACTCTACAGATGTGGAGACAATAGAAAATAGTTTCGTTTGTCTGACATTTCTCTTAAAATATCTTTGGAAATACATAATCAAAGAATTTGACAAAAATTATGAATTATTTACAACTCTTCTTAACTCTAAAAAGGATTACATCAGAAAATTCACTTCAGAATCGATTTCCTTTTTAGTTAGAAAAGCACAGAATAAGTCATTAATAATTGATATTCTCTTCAAAAGTGTGACCGAAGAAACAAAATTGATTGAAGGCGTGGGTTATCTCCTTTTCGAAACTGTCAAAGGAGTTAACAATGATTTCCACAGTTGTGCCCCAAATCTGATCGCTTTGTTATTTGAGAAATATTTGTGTTTAGATAATCAAAATTTGGACAAAACTATTGGTTTACTATTTAATCATTTGTTGGATTATATTTCGAAACAAAATTTAGAGCTTATTTGGAAGACTCTTTTGATTGATTCCAATTCCAACTCAATTGGACTAAAAAAAGTGATATTATTGTTGAAAGAAGCGATTGACTACAAAAAATGTCAATCTGTGCAAAATCCGTCAAATTTGGTCCAATTCTTAGTTTCTTATTTAAAGAGCAATCGTTTGGAGGAAAGCGACAAAAATAATGTTTCAATTTCTTTAAATCGGTTATTATTTAATTGCTTTCAATTAATTACTTCTGAAGACATTCAATCACTGAACTCAACGCTATTTTTATCAAATTATTTGTCAACAAAACAAATACTTGAATTTACAAAAAGTATTTTCAATTGTCCGCCGTTTGAAAGAATTGTTTTGCCCTCAGTTTTGAAATTTTGCGGAAAAATCATTAAAAACAACTTAAATGAGTGCCAATCAGTCGATCACTTGTTATGCATTAAGTTTTTAACGGAATTAGTGTTAACTAAGAGGCGGCGACCCATCTATGGAATAGAAGTTAGAAATATTACCAAATATGGACTTAACTTTGAAGAAGATATTTGTCAATTGTTTATCGATTTGATGACTTCAAGTAATGATCTGAAGATAGTTTGGTCGGCATTGGTTTGTTTACCGAATTTAGTTCTTAAAAACGATCCAACGATTATAATGACTGCAATCTATGAAACAATTATCAAATTGAGATCCAGTCCTATCGCTGATCGATGGTTTGGATATATTATCGTAGAGTCTATCATAGCTCTGATAATATTGAAAAGAGGACAACCAATCCAAGAATTGACTCATAATTTCTTCATTGAATTGATAAATGAAAATCCAATGAATACTGAAATATTGAATTCATTCGATTTATACCTTTCCTATGAAAAAGAAGTCGAAAACAAGAATTTGGATTTAAATGTTTTGGAAACGATTTATTATAAATCAATTGAAGTTAATTTGTCCTCATTTTGCAGAACGAATCGACTTCTGGCTCTTCATATTCTTACTTTGTTTGATCCGCCTCTTCCTCCTTCTGAAGACACTAATTCTAAAGTGAATTCAATATTTAATATTTGTTTTAATGCAGAATCGGTTTCCATTGATTTGAGTCAATATCGACAGAAACTAAAGTATTTGCAAAGTTTAGAGCATTCTCTGGTCAAACATTCGGTTCCTTTAAGTACTTCTTGTGGACTTCAATTTGAACAAATGCCGGTTCACTACTTGTTTGGAGCCCTTTATGAAAATTTTTCTCTGTTGTGGACACCAATAATAAAAATAATCGAAACCTACGCCAAAGGATCTGCCGATAAAAAGACTTTTTTAAAAATAGTTTTCAATCACTTGAAAGAAACGACAGAAAGAATTAATTCTCGAAATTCTTTTGATTCTAATTATTATCGAAAAGATGTCAAAAATTATTTGGATTCAGATTTTTTCTTTACTAACACTAACCCCAGTAATGGCTCTGAAAGACCTGATTTTGGGAATCACAGACTTTTAATTTTGAAAGCAATGGATTTATTCACTGAAGTCATCGAACCCTCAAATCGTGAATACGTTTCTATGTTTTTTGATTTCATCGAAAATGAGATGAGTTATCACCTGATTGTTGGTCACGACTCAAAAGAAAACATCGAAAACGAAGACGAATCCGAAGAGATTGCAATGGAAATTGATCAAGTTGAAGCCAACACATCGATCAGCCAAAAAGTAGCATGGAGAACTTTGTTTTCTTATTTGAGTGTATTCTCTAAATTCAAAAACCCAAAGGCTTTGTTCCGACACAACGAGATCTTAGAGTTTAATCTAAATCTTTTAAGTTGTCCTGACTCTGAAGCTCAGAAGAATGCCTTTAATTGTGTCCTCACTTATAACTCTTATTTATTAGACTTTAAACAAAACTTTTTGCGTTTAATCGATGAAAAAACTTTCAAAACAGAGATCTATTCATTTATTCTAAACTCTGAAGACGACAATAACATATTGAAGAGTGAGCACAGGTCTAAAATTGTGCCGCTTCTGATGCGAATACTTTATGGAAAGCTTATGTCTTCCAACGGAACCAAAACTCACGGCAAGAATAGCAGAGATTTTCGGCGGTCACTTATTTTGAAAGTATTGTCGGCTTTCAATCAAAACGAATTGATTTTGTTTATGGATTTTGTTTTCTCTCCTATTTCTCAATTAATTCAAAGCGATTATAAAACAGTGATTCAAATGATTAAATCAAAGAATGATTTGAAATCAATGATACCTTTGCGTCGATTACAATCTTTAATAAGAACTTTACACTTCGTTTTAAAACATTTGGGGAATATTTCGCAATCAATTACTTCCTATATATTCAAAGTTCTTGTAGTGATCTCTGGTTTGGTCTCTCATTTATTGTCGGCACAAAATCGCCACAAAATCACTGAACACTCAGTTAACCGACTGAAAGATATTCGCAGTAATTGTTTCAAAGTTGGAAACAGTTTTTTCGAGACATTTGACGCATACCATTATTTGAGTGAAGAATTGGATGCACTCTTTCAAAGTCTAATTTGGCCACTTTTATCCAATTTAGACACAGAAAGTTTAAGTAATGTATCGCCTCTTTTAAGTTTTATGGCGTGTTTGTCCCAAAATTCGCGTTATTTCAAAATATTTGGCAAATCTCATCCTTCAGACCAATTAATGACTCCAATAGATGTAATTATTAGACTCTATGACAATCCAAAAGCGCAAACATCAGTCATCGATACCGTCACTGATTTAATTAACAATCTCTTGATTTTAGATGATTTCAATGAAGGAAATGAACTCAATTTGTCTTCCATTGAAATCAATAATTTAGACCAAAGATTCACTTCTAATTCCAAAGAAGTAATTAGTTTCGGAACTCTTTTATTACTTCCTTTCACTACACAAATACTGAAAAGAATTGGTCTTAACGTTGAGCTCCGGAAAAGTGATAATAAACACAAAAAGAAGAGACTCAGTTTCAATGAAAAAGAGCTAAATATTCTGTCCCGTCTAACCCCTTATGTTACAGAATCAGATCAAAGCATTATATTAAGTCTTCTTTTGATGCATTCAATTGACAACAAGAAAAACGATGAACAGAAGGAATTACAAACAATTAAAGCGTTGTCCCATTTGGTCCCAAATATTAGATCAGAGACTAACAAAATTATGAGTTCTTTAATACCTCTTTTTGGAAAGATTTTAAATTGTAATTCGCGGACAGAACTGTGCCATACTTTGCAATTATTATCACAAAATGAGTCAGAAATGTCGTCTTTTGCTCAGCTTATATCAAATATTAATGCGTTTAATCCAAAATTTCCTGAAGAACCCGATTATCCGAAACGAATCGAGGCATTCAAAGTGATTAACGGCAAACTTCAATCTGAAGAAAAGTTCAAATATGAATGGTTTGGTTTAATCCTTCACAATTGTATTCATTTTATTAAAACATCCAATGATTTGGCAATTCGTGAATCGGCTTCAAATATCATTAAAAATGTATTGAAGAAATTAGAACAATTGGAAGACATCAATCTTTTTAATACTTTTGCTATTAATCTTCTCTTGTATTCAACGATATTCAAAGAAATGAAGAACGAATCGGAAACAGTGAGACACGAATTCATTGAATTACTTACATCTTTAATTGAAATTAATGGTCAAAGACATCCAATTCTAAAGCAATTGGCTCTTCTTTGCAACAAAGAAGACGAAGAAATAGATTTTTGGCTTAATATTAAACACATACAAATACATCGAAGATCCCGAGCCTTAACCCGTTTGGCCAGAAATGAAAGTTTACTCAAAACTCTTTCAAACAGAATATTCTCTGAATTCTTAATTCCTTTGGCGACAAATTTTTTAAATGATAGCAATTACTCAAAACACACCTCTATTATCAATGCTTCGGTGGAAGCCATTGGAATCTTTTCGAAGTACATCCAATGGTCTAAATATTACTTTTTCCTCAAATTTTATATCAATCGACTCATTACACAAAAAGGCGATCAAAAATTGAATATCAAAATAATTTCTTCGATTTTGGATAACTTTTCTTTTGTTGATTCCATTGAAGAGCCTCTAAACCAAAATGAATTGAAAAACGATGAGGAAGATGATCAAGATTATATTGATGAAGAAGAATACGATACTCAAGTCCTAAAAGAAGATCAAAATGATGTATCACTTAATGAGATAAAATCGTCTTTAGTTAAGACAAAATCTGCTGAAAGGATTTATGGTTCGACTTTAAATCATTTATTACCACTTCTTCAGAAGGTTTTGCATCAAAAGTCAGGAATCGATTTCGCTTTCGATTCAATGAAAAGTGAATATTCAGAGGACGACGACATTCAAAGAGTGAGCATTGGTTTGGCTATTATTAAGTTATTGAAATCAATTAAAGCCGAAGAAACAATTATGAAACAAAATGTTTCGGGTGTTTTCTTACGTTTGTGTCAATTCTTGCAATCAAGAGCTCAAAGTATTAGAGATTCCGCCAGAAATACATTCGTCAAAGTTATGCAATGTTTGGGACCAAAATATTTGATGTATGCTCTCAAACAAATGAAGGCTGTCCTCAGTAAAGGCTACCAAAGGCATGTCTTTGTTTATACACTTCATGCAATACTGGCAGACCTCAAATCTCAGTTGAAAGCCGGAGATTTGGATAATTGTTTGGAATCATTGGTTGAAGTTTGCTCTTTAGAACTGTTTGGAAATCTCTCTGAAGAGAAAGAGGTCTCACAAATCACTTCTAAGTTAAAAGAGGCCAAAAAGAGTAAGAGTTTCGAAATCTTTGAAATAATGGCGACTTTCGTCTCTGAAAAATGTTTGAATCAGTTATTGACACCTTTGAAAAATACTGTTTTGGAAGCGCACACCCATAAGGTTGTGCGAAAAGCTTCTCAAAGTCTTAGCAAAGTTGGACAGGGGTTAACATCTAATTCTTCTCTCAATGAAGAAATTCTTTTGCCATTTATTTATTCCACTATTAATGAAACGATATGTGAAACACAACAAAACAATAATGGAGTTAATCAAAGAAAAGAAGATGACATCAAATTGAAAAGACCCGACTCTTTTCTAATTTCAAAGCCTATTTACCAAAGAAGTGAAAAGTTGACCAAAATTGGTGAGACCTCAAACTCTCACGTTTTGGTAGAGTTCGGACTCAACTGCTTTTTAGCGCTAACTAAACAAAAACGTTTGCAATCATCTAATGAACGACTGGTTTCACTTCTAAACCCTTTCGTTCCTCTCTTTCAAACACTTTTGGAGTCAAAAGATCCAAATCTAACAACACTTTCACTTCAATGTCTTTATTTTCTTTACACAAAATTTGCTGATTTGCCGGCATTTGTCACTCACTCACAAAATATTATGAAAACAATTTTTGTTTTACTCCATAAATACGCAAAATTTGGTTTCAATGACAGAGACGACAATAACTCCCAAATGGTTCTCCTCTGCTTCAAAACATTGAGTCTTTTTATTGAAGAGAGGACTGATGTCAGCCTCAATGAAGACCAAATGACTGTTCTTCTCTCATATATAGAGCAGGACCTATGCAGCGATTCGTGTCAGACAACTGTATTTATTATTTTGAGATCAATTCTGTGCCGGAAATATAATTCATCAACTTTTCAACGAATTATGAAAAAAGTATCGGAAATTGCGATCCTTTCTCATAGCGATAGCATTCGTAATAATTGCTGTCAATTATGTGTCAAATATTTGTCAGACTATCCGACAAATAATTTGAAAAAAAGAATCAATTTCTTTATCCGACATCTCGAATATGAGACCATAACCGGTCGGGAATCAGCCCTAACTATTGTTAAGCAACTGATTGTTGCACTTAATTATGAATATCTTCGACAAAATATAGGCATATTCTTTGTCCCATTATCTTCGCGTTTGGTTAACGAGTGGTCGCCTGAATGCAAGAAATCGGTGGCCGACTCTATTATCAAATTAATCAAACGGATTAATGAAAGCGACAAAAGTATGTTATTTAATGATTTGATCATTTCTTGGCTTCAGTCGAATGCAGTCCTCCAAAAGCTTTTGGCCTCACATTTATGTACACTTTATTTGACGGTTGAGAACAAAGAATTTTTCAAAAGACTACCAAATATTCTTCCATTACTAAGACAACAGTTAGATCCAAACCGTTATCAGATCAAAGACAACGAAAACAATAACAATGATGATAATAAGGCTAAGAATGAGGACAGTCTTGTTTATCAACATTTAAATCTATTTTTAAAACTAATGAAAACCGATCCACAGTTTATTAAGAAGAATCAGTTTACGGAAGAAGTAAACGTAATATTAGAGTATATCTTATCGTCTCATGTATTGCATCCACATCTTTGGATTCGTGTAATTTGTACGCAAATATTCGGTCAATTATTTTCTGAATATACGACAGAATGTTTGGTCAAATCTATGGTTAATCCAAAAGAAAGCAAAGAATTCATGGCTAATGAGACAAAAGATAAGTTGCAACAAATGGCCACAAAATTTTGTCTTCTATTCCGTGATATTTATAGCAGCGAAGTGTTGAGCGATCAGTTAATCAAAAATCTAGTTTATATCTCAAGAGTTTTCATTCAGTTTTCAATAGAAAACAGCGATAATTCAGTCTTTAAATGGATTTTAAATAAATTGGTTTTTGAAGTCAAATATGAACTGAAAACGACTCCCAATTCAAACAAAAAGCGATTTTTAATTTTTAAATGGATGGCAGCCGTAGCCGTTGAACTTGGATCCGATCACTTACAAGATTACATACAAAACTTTTTACCACTTCTTTGTAGAGAAGAAACTAATAGTGAAAACACTAACGGAGAGAATGAAGTCTTAGTTCTTTCCAAACAAGTGCTCCAACTCTTCAAAAATATCATCGGAACTGAAAAATTCAGCGAATATTACACTCAAAGCAGAACTAAACTCATTTCTAAAAAGATTGAACGCAAGAAAAATATTGCGATTCAGGTATTCAGTCCTTTTTCTTTGAATTAATTTAGTGATATTTATTTAATTTATTAATTAATGTTTTGTTTTTTAGTCCGTCAATGAAGTGGTCAGAAGTACTAAAAGGAAAATAACAAAACACAACAGAAATAAGTTATCGAAGAAACGAAAGATTTCTGATTTCAAACAAAAATAATTTAAAATTGTATTCATTTAAAAAATGTTTATTATTAAAAAAAACTTTTAAATCGATAAATTGATCACAAATTGTAACAGAATATAATTACAAAAGGTCTGTCAAATATAGGTTAATGTCTGGCCATTAGCTGGACTTCTCAGATGTTTTCCAATGTTTTGGCAATAATTGTCAGTGACTTTAATTGTTTCGAACACTTCGTTGAAAAAAAATAGTATAAATTTTTAACAAATCTATAAAAATAATGATTAATATGTTTTTTTGTGACCCTTTAAAAGACTCTTTTCATTACTTGACATTCAGTAGAAAAATGACAGAAAAGTCAAAAGTATTTTGACGTCTATTTTAATATAACTGTCTCTAAGACTGACTTAAATGTCTTGCTTTTAGACATTAGACAAACACAAGACTTGAAAATGTCTTTAATAGTAACTTTAGGAATGTGTTAACTCATTTTAGTAAAAAAATTGAAATTTTCTAAAATAACATTACATTAATCTTTGATTAACAATGAAATACTAATTTTACATAAATCCTATTTTTAAAAAATCATTACAAAAAAATCAATTAACGAATAAATGTATTCTTTAGGATCATATTCGGGGCTAATTTGAAGAATAAGAATCGATTATCGAATGTGTGGTCCTCCTCCGGCTTTCTCTGTTTGTCTCATTCTGTGCACTTTTGACAGCGGAAATAAGAGTTGATTATGAGAGGGCACAGTCTTGACATGACTAGCACTGCACTATACAAGTAGATCATTAGTTCTCCATTAGATGCAATCGTTTGTGATCTGTAGTTATTCTGATCTCTTATCAAAATCGAAACGTCTTTTTCGACTTATAAGTCCTCCAATTATTATAACTCTTAAGACATAAAATAATTTAAATTTTGGGAAATGTTTTCTTTAGTATTGAATTGTTTTTCCAATTCATTGATTATCTGATCTAATGTTGAATCGATTATTATTTTACAAATTTCGGCATTTTTCTTGAGATGACTGAACTGTTTTGACATTGTTTGGGGTATAGACAGACAGACAGACAGACCCCTTCTGTCATTGAATTGGGTGGTTATGAAATATTAGCACAAATCCCAGATCCAAAGTTGAGCTGCATTTTAATCACTTTTCAGATGATCACAATTAGAACAAATCAGTAGTGAATGTCCGTTAAGTCTTCAGAATTTTCCTTTTGGTGACACTCATCTGAATCAATGACATGATGTTTGAAGGGATAGATTTCTGGTACGTTAGTCATTGTATTTTTGGAATCCGTGAACTTTTGGGGAAAGTTTTCCGAATTGTCGGCTTTGTGTTCAGGTATATATGAAGTCATTATTCGCTCGATTTTGAGTTTACATTCACGCAACAGATCCTGAAATAATCATATTCTCAATTAGACATAACATTCATTTATTCGGTATTTGAATTTAAATTTAGTTCTGATTCAAAACATAAGGGCTGTGCTGTAGACCATAGTTAGAGCCTCCTATAAGCCGGAAACTTTGATTTTGAAATGATATTTCATTTTGTTATTGTTTGCTGTCTTAATGTTTATTTGAAACTCGAATTCGAGAAACTATGCATTCATTTGAATGTTTTGCTAAAAGAATATTGAATTGTTGTAATGTTGAGCACAACTAACACTCCTAACACTCCCAACAGTTCTCAGAAACCCAGAACTTGGAGTTTCAGTTTCACAGAACTTTTCATTGAACAGAACTGAATGAAAGCACACATGCCTTTCCTTAGACTTGCATTTCAGACAACTCCGGTTTGACAAAGAAAACCGAAAACCATTTCATTCTAATCGGTCTTTCAGTGAATTTTTGTGTTAAACGTCAATAAGTGTTAAAATAGTCATTAAGTGGTCTTTAAATTAATAAAAATAAAGCGTTTTGAGTATTGAACTCAACATAAATTGTTTGCTAATTCAAAGAATTTGAACCCTGGCTTCTATCAAATTTGTCTCAACTGTTTTAACATATTTAATGTTTAACTCAATTGAATGACTCAATGACTCGATTGAATCGTTTAAAGTATTTAATGCCTACATCTCTATCAGTGCATCGATTAAAATAAACGATCGTCTGATTGATTGATCATTCTTTGGATCTTTTAATTCAATCTTTTCCTTAAATCTATTAAACATTCAATAATTCTTATTAAAATCATTTTATGTGTAATTAAGTTCAATAAAAACAATGAAAATTATCTGATTCTTAAAAATTGTTCGAATAATTTTCCAATTTTTAAACCCATTTTTAGTCAAAATACTGAGAAATTTAACACTTATTTTATGCCAGAAAACAGTGAATATTTTATAATTTGTCCCAATAGAGAGAGAGAGAGAGAGAGAGAGAGAGAGAGAGAGAGAGAGAGAGAGAGCCGGAGATGGCTTTGAGCGCATATTTTCACATATTTAACATTTAAATCAAAAAAGCAATAACAGAGAACAAGTTGGAAGAGAGGGAACAAGTGGTGCGTTCAATATGTATAGCAGTAATGAGCGTCGATTCCATACTTGAATAGGACTGGTAAGAACAAGAAGTTGTGCTCATAACACATGGAGGCGTGGTGTAACCCTATTCCAAAGCTATATTCTAGCGATGCCTACACTGTCGGCAGATATAAAGTTGGAATTTGGAAATTGGCTATCGCCTTTTCGCCTGTTGGGCCCGGTTTGCCTGAAGGCCTTCACGCAGTCTTAGGTTGGAGGCAAGCCATGGCCACTCTGACAAATAGCTGCGGACGCGATCATCATTGAGAACCGATAAAGAGGGTAACACTAATAATAATCAGAATCCAATCCAATGTTCGTAACCATCGGTTTTGGATATAATACTAACTCTTTTCAAACTAATGGCAATCGAATCGCAAATTATACCCAAAATGACTGAAATGCAAAACAAACTAAACTTATTGTGTCTTTGAGTGGAAGAACTATCTCTGAAAATGAGTCAAATCCTGTTACGTCATTGTCTATAAGAACTGGTATTGAGCTTTTGGGGACGGCCATCAAAAGTAGCGAATATAATATTTAAGACATTGAGCATTGAGTCGTGAGAATTCAGAAATGGATTCACAAATTCTATAGAATATAGACTGTATTGAGGGTCGAGATAATGATCGATCTAATCAAAAGATAGGACAACCAATGAATGACTTGCATAGCAAAGCACAGCATACGTGCACTGAATTTCCTATTGCTTTGCTTTTATAACTTAAAAAATTTGTGCTCTTTCTGTATATTTCTGTATATTTATGCTGAACTGAGCGCACCTTTTATTGGTAGAAACAAAGAGATGTCACGAATTGACACCCGCTGGGCACCGGCCTAACACATACTGTTTTAACATTTATAGATAGATAGCCAATCAATTGAGTGACTATCAAAATGAGGAGAAAAACAGAGCAAACTATTTAACGAACAATCAGTTGTTTTAACGATTTTTCTGTAAAAATATTTATTTACTCCAATCTCTCAGATAAACAAAAAGTTGTTTTCAATCTTTGGTACTCTTTCTCCGCATCTAATAATAAATGGCTTTCCTCTAATTGAATGCTCCTTCAATTCAATAATAATTATAGACAACAGAAACTCATTTAATTAATTCCACGAATTAAAAGTGAATTTCCTGTCAATCGAACTTTTTTTCAATAATGAGAGGAAGTGGTAATGAAAGGCATCGAATCGAGTCTAACAAGTCATACAAATTTGAGATGTCTTACCAGTTCTATTCCAGTGATTTGATGCAATTGGAATATCATAGGTATTGAATAACAGAGATTATTGTTTTCAAGTCTAGTCAAGCCTTCGATGGCAGTGGTAATGCTGGCCGCAGCCAACATTGATGGCGGGAACATCGAAAAAGTCCAGTCTATTAATGAGAGAATAATTGCATTAAATTTCATGCTTTTTGTCATTTTTTGAGTTTTAATGAAAAAAAATGTAACAAAAGAGTTGTTTTTAGATTTTTTTTAACAAAAATGTTTACAATTGTTCAGAAATACTGCAAACAAATGGCTTTCTTTTGGGTTCATTAGACAATATGATGGCTTAGACTTGAGTTTAATATTTCATTTTTCAATAACCTGTGTTTGTATTGAAAGAATTTCCATCCAAGTCGGCTGACAAGAGAGCACAGCTACCTGTGCCTCTGTGCCGGCTCTCTTGTGCTTTGGTGAAGATCGAAGAGAATGTATTAAGGAAATTCTGAACAGAATAGAAAGCATTCATTTCAATCGAGGTGAAACTCCGCCCCTATTTCCTTTCCCGAGAGAAGAAACTACCTGTTGATTTGTGTCAGGAATGTGGCGTTTGTGGCACTTTTGTTGCCATTCTCTTCATTCCATACTCTCTTTTAACCTCAATTCACAATAAGAAGAAATGTCTATCAAGTAATACACGAAACCGATTCTCTGTTATATAAATTCCACTCATTATTAATAGTGGGAATTCGGGCAATGAGTGCTGTAGTATAATTGTATCAAGCTCAATCTATGCAGTACTAATTACAAAGCAAAATAATGACAAGTCTTTTAATGCATAAACTTTCATTGCAATGAAGTGTCATTACAGGGGCTCAATAGGCAATGCTTTTGTTTAATTTTATTGACTATAGAGTGCTGTTTGTGTTCTTTGTTTGTCATTACTTTTGTCTACATTTGATTAAATGATAAAATAAAGAATGAAATGCCGATAATAGCAAAGGAGTAGTATTTTCTCATTCATAAGAATCTTTTATAGTAAGGAATTCAGTGCTTGGGTTAGTGTCAGGTTCACTATTGTTAGTTCACTTTTTGTGAAGAGCCGATCAACTTGTTTGCAATTCTTTTGTGCCTTTCCTTCACATAGGACTGTTAGAACTCTATTGCACACAATTTTTTAGACTTAAAAATATTGTGAATGAAATGTCGAGAAAACCTAACGTAAGATTAGAAGAGAGAGAGCAGGTTGTCCACTGTTTGAATAGGAAACACGCGCCCCAAGAATGTCCATAATTTGTGGCACAATATCAGTGGCAGTGAACGGCTTTTTCCCATCAGAAAACTGGGTGGGACTTGTATGGTATCTCAAGTATCGGTATGTGTCTCACACATCAAAATATTTGGTGAAATTGTTAAAAAAGCACTCGAATAAGGAATAGATATAATTTACACATAACTGCAATGAATTTGTTTTTTGTTCAATTATCTAATAAAAGCCACTATCGGTTTGAACTCTTTTAATAGTTTCAAAAGTTGCACATTTGAGACATTTTTTCATTCATTTGATAATTGGTATCATTTAGTGTTAAAAACTCATGTTTTGATGTTTTCATGTCGTGAGAAATGACTGCAATTTAGACTAAAAGACTTCCTCTAAAAAATGCAGAACTTTCTAAATGAGAACGAATCAAATTATTTTTTCAATAATAATAATCTTTATTATTAAACATTGACTGATCAGAACAGGATAGGGAACGCCACTCCTGTAGTCTAAGTTATCAGGCTGGCGTCTAATATGAGTCGGCGAGAATATCTCGTCTTTAGATGGCCTAAACAACCCTTAAGATCCTTTTATTTATTGAGAGCCGCTTTCACTTTCAAAGATATGAAGTGCCATAATCTGCAAATGACGCGGAAGAGAGTGGAGTCAACTCTAATTTCTTCCTACGCTATGTCTTCACACTATCACTGATGTGATAAACACTGGAATATAACTAATCATAAATAAAAAATATTAAAACTATTGCCGAGAATCAAACATATGGCTGAGTGAGAACTTGCACCTGACTCAATGCGTGGGATGAGTGCCGATTGTTTGTCATTATAGCATATCAACAAATATTTTATCTCTTGATAAATATGATGAGCGTTCAGTTCAAGTACAGTCTCTACATTTACGTTAAGTAATTTATAGTATATTTCGAAGAATATATTAGTTGTGAATAAAACCCAAATAACGCATAGTTTGGTTGTATTTGAAAAACCTTTGAAGAGATGGCATATATTTTACAACTTTTAAGATTATTGGAATTACAACTAAACTCAGGCATTCAGGCGGTTCTCTGTTTTACCTACTTTTGAGAGGAACCCCAATTGAGTAATCTTTTGTTTTGTGATGTGTTTTGGCGGTATATACTCTATAGCACACATAGCCTTTAGGCATTCCTCTGTGGGCTCTCACAAAAGTATTCTGAAAATAATGCCAATATATTCATAAATGTGAAAAATCATTGGAGAGAAGAGCAGTGAATGCAGTCAATAGCAGACAATATTATCGCAATCATTATATTGGAATTCGTGTAGACCGGCAACAGAGCAACCACTGCACAACCACTGCACAGATTCACTCTAAACATACACAGACTCACATAAACCTACATCGGAACAGAGCCGAAGAAGCACTACATTAACTACATTAATATATAACTACATCAGCCATTTATCCCCCGCTAACACTAACTCACATCTAACTCGACTTCCGGCCCAAAGGCAACAAAGAAATGCTTCATTGATAGCATGATAGGCCTACTCTTAAAGGACTGTCCTTGAATTTAACATTTATTTGCCATCAAATGAGACATTATCAATGAATGTCCGAATCAAAGTTGAATATCTTTATGTTTTCTATCAACCACTAAACCACTTCTCTCTGCCTTCTCTTTGTCTCTATTTTAACGCATAAAGACTGGAAGCGTTCAAGAATTCCAATCAAAGACTAAAAATCAAAGAAAACAATTTTGATTAAAGTAGAAAAACGTCAATAAATCGAAAATTAATTAAATGAAAAGAGAGTAAACTGTGCAGTGATTGAGTGATTAATATCGAAACTGTGGTCTAGTATTGGTTGAGACTATAGATTGCAGACAAAAAAATATTGAAAAATAATTTTTGGTTTGGTTTGAGTTAAGAACAAACGGCAAGTCTGAGCATAAATAGAAAAGTTTGCCATTAAATTATGAGTCGAAGAAAGCGGTCTCTCTTTCATTGGATTCAAGGTTGTGTTACTTGTGTTGGAATGCATCACAAGAGTCAGATCTGTTCGGATGTGTTTTCGATGGCTCACTCGAAAAGCTATGGAGCAGTGGATGGGAAACAGGGATTCCCCTTTTGGTAGGGACAGTAACTATGTTTTACATTGAATTTCTGGCTACAACGCTGTAGGCAAACAGCACGGGGTCTATAATTCTTTGACAACACTCTTTACAGTTTTTTCTGTCTTTAGTACTTCTTTTAGAGTCCTATCAAAAGAGATAAGCAATTTCTTCAATGAAAACTCTGACTGTTCTGACTGTTCTGTTGCTACGCTTTCAGTATCACTACTTTAAACTAATTTAAACTTATTTTCACATTTTCTTCACGACTTGTGTTGAATGTCAAACATAAGCAATGGATTGCAATTTGCAGCCAATACTAAGCAATGGACAACCAATACATATACTATTTTCCATTAATTCACTCTTGATTTGAGGTGCGAACAATTTTGACTCTTTTTATGTAATATTTGAACCAAAATATTGTAATTAACAGAAAGTTATTATAAGAGAAATGATATCTCTCTGCAAAATAAGCGCAATATGTAAATATCAAAACCATTTGGGGTCAGAATTCTATACTCAGATTTGCATTTTTTCGCCACTATTTGCAATCATCACAAATCAAAGTACAAACAGAGAGAGTCTCAGACCAGACGATAAAGAAAAGTATTAAGTTATTTATGCAATTCTGCCTTACATTACATTAAATGGTTTTGTATTGCATTCAATTCAATTCAATTACAATATCACTCGATTTGCGACTCTTTCTCTTCTACACACTTACACCCGGACTGGGATTGGGTCTAAACAATGATTAACTGAAATTAGCTGTTATTAAGAAGCTATCGCATCGAGACAGGCAACCCCTTCCTTTACGACTTTCCCATGCATTGATTCAAATAATATTTGGTTTCCCGTTTGAACCATTCATTCATAAATAATTTATAGTAATTGATTGCGTATTACAAGGATATGGACCTCCATCCAAGACAAAGAGCACTTGGATGTAAGCGCAATATCAACAGCTTTGTCTCACAATCATATTAAATGTAATTAAGTTTATTATACTTTCACTTAAATTTTGTCACAAATATTGTGAGAAATTATTATTTAATCAAAAGAATGAAATCCTTATAATTAAATAATACTATAAAAGGGGTAAAAGTTTTGTTTGATATTCTCATACTTTACGATAAGCAGTATTTATAGACATTGTTTGCAAACTTATAACTGATTTTAGTTTAGTTTGAATTTATTTTCAGATTGTTTTCGGAACTATAAAGAAAGGAATTTTACATTTAGTGGAGCGGCTCTCAAACCAAAGTCATACTAAGACTCAAACTATTGGAACAAACTTTAGACCAAACAATCAACAGTTAAGAGAAATCAACTGAATTCTTGACTCCCTTCCCCTTTAGGCCCCTTTCATGAGTGTTGCGGACATCTCTCACGACCTGCTGGAGCTATGCTGTCCAGAGTAGAGGAGAAAGAGCATAGGGTAGAGGGGAAGGAGCACAGGTCATTTAACTATTGTGAGTTGTATTACCGCATCAGTGAAATCAGTGATATTCAAAGTGGTGCGGATTTTACGCCATTTGACTTTGAAAATGAGTTCCACTAAATATGCGATCCAACAAATCGAGCGCCGAATAACAAGTTAACAAGTAAAGTTAACGCTTTCGTCTAACACTTTTATACACAACTCTATATACTCTGTTTATTTGTTTATTTATCGTCTGGTGCTCACAACCGCATACCTCCTATTATTACAATGTTTCCAATTCATAACTGTTTGAACAATACTCTCGGCTCTCATTTCATGCGAAAGTCTCTCTTCTGATAGTTGTGTTGTTCCGATTCTTTACATTCTTTTAGTTAACTATTGAATACCTCAAAAGTTAGCTACACTTCTATCTTAATGTGGAGGTCAAACACCAGCACAACCTTTAGACTCGACTTATAATAAAATAATATTATTGAATAAACTAATGTTGACAACAAAACAGCTGATTCTCTCTATTAAATAAAACTCTAATAAGTGTTTAATAAACTAATCAATCACTTAAACCTACACTAAAGCTCAACAGATATGTTCAGGTTCTTTGATGCTGACGGCTATAGAGTAGATCAGATCTGCCATTCATTTTTACTTTCAAAAATGGGTATAGGGCTCGATATGGCTTTTTGCACTCAAAAGTAAAAGACTCAAAAGTAACAAGACTCTTCTAATATTATTAAAGCAAATCACATACTATTCCTTTTTTTTTGTTTTGGCGTCAAAATTATTAAATTATATTCAATTAGTATCTCATTTCAAATCAAATAAAAGAAATATCAATTAATTAGTTTTTTATTTGTCAGGTAATTAGGATTTCAATTAGAGGAGATACTTGTTTGTTTTTTAGAAAGATCTTGTATATCCATTTTTTGAAAGTAAAATTATAAAATTTTTACTTTTATCAATTTGTGTCTCACCTTTCAGTTAA
>JAQFZI010000349.1:0-17861 GCA_034695605.1 Eupelops occultus | reverse complement strand
ACTGTTCCCAAATATAGTTAACTATATTTGATATATTCAGATATTAAGCGTTTATATGAATATTGTATAAGAAATGCAATTGATTTACATTAATTTGACTAAAGATAGGAAGGGTTAGGGCTTTACATCAGTTCTTATTTTAGATGGAAAACAGTTAGACTATTGTTAATGGATTGATGGGAGAGTCAGACAATACAGTTATACAAGTATTAGATGAGAGCTCAGGCAATAAAAATAGCATTACATTTGCATAAATAGAGTGATAGGAGAGAGAGAGAAGTGAGAAAAATATTTATGTCAGAGTCGGAGCCTTTTGTTCAAAGACTGTTATCGAAGATTTTCTCACAGGTTTTACAGACAGAAAGGTATGGCAACACTTTCGGTCCTTTGGACCCCTCACCAGACGATCACTTGTTTGCCTCAATTCTCTTTTGGATCAACTTTTTGGTCCACTTTTTGATTCATTACATTGTAATGCATTCGCAAAACATATAACCGTTTCTTAGAATATAATAATGAATACAATCCTTAAAAACGGACCCATTTTTCATTCAATGTCTCTTAGTTTGAGTCAATGGCTATCAATGCCTTCAAGGTCTGGACAGAAGAAGAGTGTTCACCAAAAAAAGGGAATGAATAACAGGACCTAAAGAGAATAGAGTCTGAAAGGGGATAAGGCTTTTAACGAAAGCACATTTACTTTTTTAGGCTTTGGTCTAACATTGGTTCTAATGAAATGTCTATTTTATTGACATAACATTTGTATACAACTTTATTGCCCTCATAATAGTTCGGCTCTTTTTGTTCTTTTCTAGAGTCACTGACCGGTACTTAATGACTGTCCACATTCAGTCGATAATTATCTTTATTTTGGTGTTTTTATATCTCAATTCTTATTGAAAACATGAGATTAACTCAAAAAGAAAAATAGTTTTTGAAAAATATTGATTTTTCCCAACACTTAATTCAACGCTGAATTCCAAACAAATTTTTTGCTAATTTTGAGAATATTTCAAGATTTCAAAAATTTGTAAAATTATTTCTAAAGTAATACTTCATACGTGAGTCAAAGGTTTCGTAAAATTAGTTAAAAAGAGTTAAGTCTTAAGTCACTAAATATAAAAATAATTGAACTCAAGAGAAGTGAATGACAATTAGATGATTAAAAATTTGAATATTTTCACAATATGTGAAGCATTCTCTACCTTTAGCTCCACTAAAAATGAGATTTTTCCCAAAAAACGACATTAATATTATTCAAATGTTTTGAATTCATAAGCAAACATATCCAGGGCATAAATATTCATGTAATGAGACGAAGAATTCATAACAAGAAAAGTTTAGAAGACTTTTAATATGGAAAATAATAAGAAGAAAAAACATTCAAATTAATTGAATTTAGAATTATTTTATCTTTAATTGAGAATAAAGTGAATGAATTCCTGATATAAGACAACTAATGAATTAAATGATTGAATAAAAGACATAATTAATTGATGTTTTGTGCGATCACTTCATCTAAATATTTAAAATTAGAAGGAATTGCATTTAAAAAGAATTTTATTTGTTTTTGTTTTGGCACAGAATTAACTTTGTTTTTATGCCGAGCAAATCCCACGAAATCTAATGTGAATTTATTTAATTTGTTAGTGTTTTTGGAGACAGAATTTAATAAAAACTTTTAAACTCTGGGTATAAGCCTTTTGGAGAAAATAAAAGTAATTAAATGATTGGACGTATTTTGTATTTCACTTCGGATATTATTTAATCAGATTATAAGGATTTTAATGTTTTTTTTGTCATAAAAAAATAATGGATTGAAACTGTTTTCAATTATTCAATTAATTTGTGTTTTTTACGCTTTGAAAACCATTTATTTGATTGAAAACTCATTCAATATATAAATTACATAAATTAATATCAGATTAATATAAACTTTTGATTCAATAGAATAAACAATTGAATGCTTATAATGTTGTATATGTTTTGAGGACTAAATATTGTATTGTATTGTTTGTCGTTCCAAAAAGTCAGGCGCTCACAAATCTGTGTATATTTGTTGAGACAGTACAGTAGTAGACCTGTCCGGGACCTACAGGTGCACACATTTGCACAGCACATGCAGGTTGTGCTCATTTAAATTTTCAGTGGTTCTCCTAATGCTTTTGATTGTATTTTTTTGAAAAGAAAGAGAGATATTATGTTAAATGAGAGGGAAATTGGGGGAAATCTCAGGGCTTTTGGGAAAATTTCAAAAAACTTTTAGTCCAAAGCTTTGGGATTCAATTGTGTGACTGTTATGCCGGTGACTGTTAGTCGCTATTGTGTCCATTAGTCCCACCCCACTGTCTGGCCATCATTGAAAAGAGAACGAGTAAACAGAGTTTCGGAATTCGAAAATAGGACTAAATTATGATCGGGTGGTAAAAAAAGAAAGCTTTCCTTTCGTTTATTGCCAGCGCCTTACTTATAGGCACAACACTTTTGATCCCAAAAAATGAATTATTGGAATACAACTGAAATGAAAAATCGAGAGTTTGTTTGACTGCAAAAAGCTTTTCATATTTTTTCTCTTTTATATCTATCGGAGCGAAAGTTTTTGTTTGCATTTTTTGGAAATCATAGAAATAAATACATTTCTGAGATATTATACAGAAATTGCTTTTAACTCAATTTTCAAAGGATTTCATATATTTCTTGAAACGATTTATTTTTTATCCAAAGATTTTCCCAAAAAATGGTTAAAAATTCAATTCATTTGAGAAAACCTAACAATTTGTTCAATAAATGATTGAAATACTTATTGAACTGTCATTTCATTGGTTCTTCAAAAATAAATACTTGTGAATAAATGCACCTAGTTATTATCATCTTAAAACCATTAATCAATAAGTGTTATATGAAAAATGAGTGGTCTTGATAACTCAATATTATAAGTCAAATAAGAGATTATAAATTATAAACATTTAAATATTTTATTGAAAAATATACTGAAATTGAAACCAATTCATAGAAAAAGGCTTTCATCGAAGGGAAAACTGAAAAACTAGTTAACTAGCAAAAAATCCTATGACCTAAACACTAGATATGCTTTTTTTTAATGAATGCGAGCATTAATTCTAATGTAATGTAAAACCATTTCAATAGATTTCTTACTTTATTTTATGTAAAGAGTGTATAGTTTTATGTAATGCGGAAATTGGCCGAAGGCTAGACTCAAACACAACTCTCAGAGTCCGAGTTTTTCAAAGAAAAAATAAGTTTTCGCTCAGTTTTACTGCTGTTTGACTGCAATTCAAACTCATATTCGGAACACTTATCCGAAACGAAAAGTTTTGAGGTCTTGATTATGATTATTATCGTTATTATTATTATTATATATGACTTTAATTTCACTTTCTTATTGTTCTAATTTCATTAAATCAACTGATTTTGAGGACAGACTTTCAAATTACTCATTCGAATCACTTTTTTACAAAATTATTTGATTCAAAATTTTCAAACTTTGCAGGATTTCAATGCCTATTATTATTATCTCTTTTTCAAGATTTTTGAAACAAATATATGAAAAATCTGTTGAAAAAGTGAAGAAAAGAAAAAGAGATAAGAATTAGAGTTGAATTCAAAATTGAGTTCAAAGATTTATTTAAAAAAGACCTGGAAATCATCGCAAGAATAACAAAACTTTACAAAAAACAAGTCTATAATAGACTAAAGAATTTTTAAAAATTGTTTCCTTTCTTTTGATTAAAATTCTTAGACTTGAATCGTATTCAAGAGATAAACCAAAATTCAATTTATTTTTTCAAATAATTGATTCTTGGAATTCATGTTCTGTTGTCTGAACTTCTGTTGAAAATAATAAAATAAAATCAAAATCAAAAATAAAAATAAGATCAATATTTTGAGAATACATTAGAATATTGCGAATTAGTTCATAGGTTCACATCTAATGCCAATTGAAATGATTATAAATTAAACCAAATTCTCAATTAATGTAATGAAAAATTGACTTTTTCTTAGTTTTAGTTCTTTAATACAATTTATAATCTGAGAACAAAATCGTAAAAATGGCAAAAAGTGTTACTTTACTTATAACTTGTAATATAATACCCGAAAATGGAGAAGAAAATGGTTTAAACTAAATGGAAGGCAAAACCCATTTGAGAGAAAGGTTTGAATGCAAAGTGAAATGTTATACAAATGCTTATAATAGTATTGAAAGTAAACCAGAATTATATTGATTTGCATATTATTTTCAAAAATCGAACGGAAACTCAATTCAAATGCTTTTCAAATGAGAAGTGGAATAAAGGCTAAAGTTCTGCGATAGGACTGGCGGTACGGGTGAAAGTGTGCACAGACTCTGAAGACGAAGCGCTCCTTTGGTTGACATCCGGTCTAATTCAAGCCCTGTTTTATTTGTCTCTCGAATCTATCGGTTCTCATAACAGTTGTATTCAGTTGTGACCCGTTATGTAAAACTGGACTCATAATCAATAATAAATCAGGTTTTGCGCCGACATATGTTGTTTGTGGCGCACATATACCACTCCATCAATTCAAGACTTGGAGTTTTTTTGTCAATACTTATCTACGATTTATCAGAGGTTTGAAAAGTTTAGTAAAAAAAAATCAGAGTCTGATTAAAATATTGATAAACAATTCTCGTCTTTAATTAAGTGTAATTAAATCAAATGAATATCAAGTCATGTATTCAAGAGTTTAAAGCATTTTAAATGAAAAAATCAAATCAATTCATTCGTTTTTAATGAGTCGTTAACTAAAAACTTTATCAAAAGTCAAATTCAAAAGAAAAAAAGATTCGTTTAATAGGAGTTTAAATTGAAATGATTTAAACCGAAACAATTCCTGTTTATTCTGTTCTCCAAAATTTTATTGATTTCTGTATTTATGAGATATTTTTGAAAATTTCGTATAAAATTTTAGACTTTGAATAAAATATTTTCAATATTTGACTGAATTTTTTTCAAGAATCGATCCAAATATCGATTTGATTGCAAAGGCATTAGAAATGTGTCGTCTCTTTAACAGGAAGTTTGCAAACAGAATAAGACCAAAACCAAAATCAAACCAAACATTCAATTTAGTCGTCGTCAGTATTGTTGTGACACAAAAATATGAAATTAATTGTTTAACTTTTGACGTCTCATTTTGTTTGACCAAAAATTAGACAATAGATTAGAAGATAATCGACGGATACATTAGCCATAGGTTGAGCTATACTTTTGACAAATAAACAAATTCACAAACATTTTTTACGAAGAGTTAGCCCCGAAAATATTGAGGGGAGATTTGAATTGTATGTCATTAGTAGTGAAAGTAGTAAAGAGTATATGAAAGACACGAAATGAGGGCAAACTTGGCCTCAATTCTGGACGAAAAAATCTTTATTTCCGATTTGAAGTGACGGCGAGACCTCTTTTATTCACAATTATTATACGAAGCATTAGTTAAAATACAGTTAACAGAGTAATGGTTTAAATACGGGGCCACTGGGAAACTGGGTTTTAATAGGGGGCCGACTATTTGGGTTATGATTTCACTGGCTTTCAATTCAATGTTTTTCTCACTCTTCTCAATAATAATAAAGATTAGAAGTGGTTATGATTTCTCTCAAACTTAATACTTCAGAAAAGATAGAGTTTGTCTAAAAGATTGTGTTTTCTTTAAGAATAATGAATTTCCTGTCTTTTAAGCAAAAACTTCTTTTTAAAAAACATTTCTAATGTATTTCTCTCAGACTTAGAGCAACAAAAAACAACCCATTTATTGATTAATCATTTTTCTTATTCTCTCATTTATTGTCCGCAAAACTCAAATTTTGCTTTAAAACTAATTTATACAAATGTTTTCGTTTGACTAATGATTCCTATATTTTATGTAATAATTAACAATAAATTATTAGTTTCTCTCAATTTTAACAAACATTTCACGAATTCTTCTTTGAATTTAAATCACTAATAATCAACTCATTTAAAACTCATTTAAAATAACATTTATTTAAAGTTTTGAGTTTTTTACTCAAAAATATAAACGTAACTGAAGTCAAAAACAAAACTAAATTATACATGTATAGATATCGACAAGGGGGTGTCCAAAAGAGGTATCAACCTGCAACTTCCAGACCATATTATATTCTTCGAAACCCGAAAAATCCCGATTTATTGACAGTGGAAGGCGAACCAAAAGCGACATGAAATGGCTAAAAAGCAATTTTAAAATAGTCCAGATGACAGATCTACTGCCCTCAAGCTTTAGACTTTGGACAACCCTGATTCTATAGAAAACCGGACTTTCATTTTGAATAAATGAAAAACAAATTTGACAGACATTTAAAATGAAATTATGAGAAAGTGATTTGAGTACACCTGCACTGCACTCAAGAGCAGTGGACTTCTTGTTAAACAGAGACTCCAAAAATACTTTGCCCTTTGCCTGACATATGTAATGTGAAATTCAAATATGGATTAGTATTTTGTAGGTTTGGGTTCATCTCAGAGATTATTCTTTCCATTGATCCACTCTGTGGTTCAACTAAAGAAAGTTTTTGTTATTCAAATATCAACATTTGTGAAAAGGGACCAGGAATAGTGTATAAACTATTTGCTATGCTTTCCACTGAGTTTACACATTTTGTTGAGTTTCAAAAATATTTGCGTTTCACATAAATGAAAAAAAATATATACTGATACTAAATTTATCATTAGAATTGCATCAAGTTAATTATCATACTCTAGCAAGAGTGCAGTTAATTAATGATTGCTTTCATCAGTCAATTACTATCTGTTTTGAAAATATATAGCAATTAAAATAATTAACAAAATGAACAAAACTTAACATTATTTCATTTAATATAAGTTATAATAGAGTTTATGATTTAAAACATTGATTTTTGGTGACATTAATTCTATTATAAAACTAATTAAATTGATTTTCTTCATCAGTAGTTCTGAATTGATTCACATTTCTAAATCATCTGTCGCTTCATTTCACTTATGAGTGAAAACCATTGAATTTGTAGTGAAATGTGTGCAGAATTGCCAACAAAACTAAAGTCAAAACCAGACTCAATGAAAAATTTAATACGGAATCTATTGATTGCTAGACTTTTCAATGAAAAGCTTACAAATGATTATAACAAAAACTGAATAACAAAACATGTATTCAAAATATATTATTTGAATGATTTACTGTATATAGTCTATTATGCCTGAGAACTGAGAACAGCTGAAAATTATTTCTAACCCTTTCCACTATTTTTTCTGTTGGTTTAAGTTTTCAACCCTTTCATTGAAGGGAAAGTAAGCAATCCTTTAAGAAATACTGTATTATATTCAGAGATGTTTTCGACGAAAATCCCTCAAAAGAAATGTTCAAAAAGCCATAAAACCATTGTTTGAATCAAACGACTAAACGCGTGTCTGAAATGTCTAAAAGTCCTGGATTTCATTCATTTCTTTTCAATAAATGATGGTTTCATATATTCAATAGATTTATATACAAATATTAATGTATTTATAAATGAAACTAAAAATGAAATTATAGGTTAATGACAATTATTAAAGTATAACATATTCTATACATTTATTATGCAATAAACGGAAAACTTTTATTTTTTATATAACTTTACTGTTATTAATAAATAATGTATTAAATATAATTTAGTATGCTCATATTTCATCAAAAGGAACTCATCAATGAAAGTGATGGCCATCAGGCTTGAGCTCAAACACATTTGTGAGACACCAATGTATTATGATAATATAACTGTTCTCAACCAAAGATATATAATGTCAAAGGATATTAAAAAGTCTAGAACTGAATGTTCAAGAATAAGTCAATGACCAGCTCTTGGTAAAGCTCAGGCTTGAAGGGAACAGTTTGAGTGCTTTACTGATTAATGTGAAAATAATTTGACCGAAAAAACTGGTGAACAAAGAATTTTGTATACATTTGGGAATATTCTAATCAAAAATTGATTCAAACTATAATCAAATTGGAATCGATTTTCTTATCAACTCTGAAGAAAATATATCAAAAAACTAGTGACAGAAAAAAATTTCCTAAACTTATGAAAAATTCTTCTGAAAATTCAATTAACAACTTTTTGAATTCCAAATTGATTTTTATTAATGACTTTCAGCACAACTCTGAAGTGAATTACTTGCGATTAAACACCAAAATAATCAATCGTTTCAAATGATTGATTGAAAGTCCAACAAAACAAAAGTCTAATTAAATGTAGTGCTCAGCGAAAAACATGTCTTTTATTAGAGCTCTCCTCAAAAGTCTACTATCAAACAGCAAAACCATTTTCAAAATGAGAAAACTATTCACTTTAATGCCAATCGAAATCAATTAATGTTTTGTTGTTTAATCTCAAAATACTTTTATTGAAGAGTATTTCAGTTGACTTTAATATCTAAAGTCTTATATTTATCTTCGAAGACATTTGTTTCAAAATGTCTTTTATATAAATCAAATGATTGTACGGATGATCCCAGCTAAAGCTAAAGGGTGATCCCACTTAAAATCCGAAATATCATGTGATAGATCGATTCTAGATTAAATAGATAAATAAATTTGTTTAACAAGTACAATATTTGAAGCTTATTCTATCATTTTTTAAATTTGTAAACAAAATCGAAACCATTTTAAATTAGGAACATTCAAATTAGATAACTCTTTATTCGATTCTAGCAAACATTATGCTTGCATCCTTATGCCCGGGCAAATTGAGGCTGTAACTCCATTTGCCTTGCCTAACACAATGAGAAACTTTAAGTAAGAACATTAAGAACTTTGAATAAATAATACAATGAATATAAGACAATAGCATTGCTTTAAATCCAAATTTTTTATTTAAAAAATTTACGACTCTTTGAAATATTTTTAAAAGAAAATAATTTTTGCATTTAATAAATAACCTAGATCTAAATGCGAATTAATAATATTATTCAAGATAAAAGCTCTATTCTTTATAAACTAGACAAATAACATTTACGTTCATTTGTTTATTATAGAAATAGGCAAAGTTGATTGAGCTAGTCAAGGGAAGAAAATAGAAGAAAATTTTAGTTCAAATACCTAGACCCTCTAATGAAACAGGGTAAATACATTCCTAAATCATCTTCAATAAATATGGTCAATGATAAACAAAGTCAATGTGAAATGGCGACCATTTTCGGTCACATTACCATGAATATTCCAAAAATAAAACCTGAAATAATTCAAATTGATTTTGAGAAATTAACCAAGATGGCTAATAAATTTGCTACTAGATGGAAGTCAGATAAAACTCAATGGAGAGTTTATTCCACCCTCTTGTCAAACTATGTTTCATTTTGAATAACATTTCAATGTATTCTTGTTAATTAAATTTAAGAATCCAAAAAGTGAATGTCTAGTCAATGCTCTTTGACATTTATACGACATTTAATATATTAATAATACATATTGAAAATGCAAAACAGAAAAAATCAAATTCAATTCAAACGAAAATATATTCATTAATTGGAAAAAAGGAATAAAAAACAAAATTTTGTTGGTTTGATATAAGTTTGATTTGAGTGCGAAAATTCTAAATTTAGATCTCTTTTATCGATCTCTTCATTGGAGGCAAAACTGACAATAAAATTGTTATCTTTTTAGAGGAATCTATTAATTCTTTTTCTTCTTTTCCTCAATTAAACATCAAGTGTTGCGAATATTTATATGAATTTATATTTCATTAATAGTTGAGTAATGAGGAAGAGATTTAGAGAAGAAATAAGAAATTTGCGATAGAATTCACTATTTTTTAAATACAAGACTTATTATAGAAGGGATGAGAGAAGAGAAGCTCTATATATATAAACGGATTGGTTGTTAGGCTCTCCTATGAGAGAGATATTGGAGAGCTTCTACTTTGGGTTCAATGAACTGCACATATATATATACATACATCTATACATATATATAAATATATATATTTGAGGCTCTCCTTTGATAGAAATGTGATATCGATTAATAGAAAATTTTAATCATAAATCAAAATCAAATATTCTTTCATCAATTGAAAAGATTTTTTATAATCAATTGTCATAAACGACACAATTATTTATAAATATAAAAAAATTGAAACAACTTTTCAGTTATTTTTCCCGATTCTGTCATTTGTTTCGATCGATTCTTTTTTGACTTAAATTAATGACTCTTTAGAGGCATTAGAATACAGAATATGTAAAGAATATAAGAATATTCTGTGAAATATGATATTTGACAGACTTATGTGTTATATATTTAGTTAGAAATGCGAGACTTAAGTCAAATATTGAATACCAGATAAAAATGAATTTTTAGCTAACCTTTAGTTTCGACTTTTAATTGAAGGGCTTTTTTAATCTCATTATTGGCTTTTCGGGAACTGCTTCCGGAATTTGTTGCAGTATTGGATGTACTCGAATTGGAAGTAATGAACGATTCTTCATTGAGACTAACAGTTGAGGTAACGATCTGTTCTTCCGATATATTTGCCGAACTGTTGGCCGTCTTTCGTGATACCCGTTTCGGACGAACATTGACTTGAATTGCAGTCATTATTCAGAAGTCAGTCATTTATCAGAAATGAGTCAATAATTCGGTTCAGTGTTTTTAACTACTCATCAGTAAAGTTGTAATCAGTAAACAAATGATTAAAAAAACAAATTAAAACCAATGAACTAACAAAACAAGAATATTTAGTATTTGATGATTACCTGTAAGTGTAAAGTGCTTTACAGTGAAGTCTTATTTACAACCAAATCGATGCCAAACACAGCGTTTTAGGAAATGTTTGAATCGGCTTTTAATTCAAAGCACAGAATATTCTAAAGAAATTAAAAACAAATTATGAAATACTATACTATAATTCAAATGCATGATTAATGACGATATAGTTATAGTTATATTTGATTTCAAAGACATTCAATTTTTTTTCATTTTATGTCTTACTTACGAAATGCATGTTTTGGGAAAAAGAATTATTATTATTATTCACAAAATATTTTGAAACTAATATCAAATTTCAGCTAAAAATAAAAATTACTCTCATTTTAAGAGCTTTTACTTTAATTCTTAAGAATTATTTAAATTAAATTTTAAATTAAAATAATAAGAAATTGAATCTACATTTTAAAGAGAATTTTTCTTTCTTCAGATAATAATATAACAAAACTTATTCTGTGTTCAGGAATTTCAATATATTTCTATTAAATTTTGAATTTTATATATAAATTCAATAGAAATTGTGTTAAATTAAAATTTGTATCACAAAATTAGATTGGATTAAATAGATTTGAATGAGACTTACTTGATAATTGAATGATGAACAAGAGGTAAATTAGTGAATACTTTTGAAAACAATAAAACAATAGATTTAAATAAAGGTTTCTATACTCTAAATGATTGTTGGAATCCAAACAAATGTATGACTCGATTCTTATCGGAAATGTTTTGAAACTGGAATCGGTTGAAACCAATACATAAGAGTAAAGATGAATATGATTTGATAGAAATGATATTAGGAGTGATTTGAACGCCTCCTTCAAAGTCACATTTGGTTGTGATTTGGAAAACGTGAAAAACTAAGCGCTCGATCCAAGAGATGCGACACAAATATTGATGTAATGGTTATACAACTGTACTCTGTTTTGTGATCACTCAGTACTCACTGTTGTCTAAGAGTGGGCACAATTGCGCAAACGTTGATTCTTATGAATGAATGCGTTTTTCATCCAGATATTTGTCAATATATAAGAGTATTATGTCTGATATGATGTGCCGACACTCAGTTCAATGAATTACTTCTTTGGTTTCTTTCTTTAGTTGGAAGTCTTGTATTACTTTTCTTCTCATTTCGTTTCATTTAAATTCTATTTTTATTCAAAAAGAAGAGACTTTCACTTATTTAAAATAACAGTTCTGCTCATTAGACCGTTTTGTGCAAGATCATTACACAATATTTATCTAATTGTCAGACTATTCACTTCGATTACGTGACTCGGATTTGACATTTCTTTACTCTTTTAATATTTTATTTCATTTGATTCTTGGAAAAACGCTTTTTTAAGAATCTGAAGAAAAATGAGATGGATTAAACCAACTGAAAGGGAGACAAAGAATATCAAGCTCATCCAAAATTTATAATGAATTCTACTTGAAATTCTACTCTTTGCTTAATCTTGGCAATTTGATATTTTCATCAAAACTATTCAATAAAAATGAGTAACTAGATATAATAGCTTCATATAATAGGACCTGGGCAAAGCAATCCCTGATTAATTGATTAAAATCTTGATTTAATGTAAATATAATATAATATTTGTTCATTCATTTGATTAAAACCTTTGAAATTACAGTAATATTATATGGATTTTTTAAAAATGTATATGGATTTGAAAGTACATTGATAATTTAAACCAAATTTTTCTTTATTTGTTACTATTCAATGAAAAATAGCATCGGTATTTAAAGTTATGATTATTTTAAACCAATTCACCCTGCTCAACTCACTCGAAAATCGATATATGACTGTAAATATTTGGCTCTTCTCTTAATTGATTTTTTTTCTGAGAACTGCCTGAGATTTGACTTTTCATTAGTTATGAAACACATGTTTAATGACTTTTCAGAAAAGATTAAAAAAAATTCCTTTAAATTAATGAAGTTTTAAATCAATAAAACACATAATGGAAAAAATTATTGCAATTTAATTCCCTTTTGTTATCTAAAAAAAGTTGATTTCTCTCTCTATTATATAATCTTTGGTTTTATTCATCAAAAACTAAACGATTTGATAACAAGTCGTTCACACTTTGGATATGTTTTGACGCATATTCTGATAATCATATCAAACCCATTGTGAGCATAGTATTGACTCACAGTTTATTTGACTCTTGGCTGATGTGAAATATCCCCAATATTTTCAAAACTAGGAATGAATAGAAAACCAAATTAAGTAAATATCTGTTATATCATTGAAGGAGTAATTCAACCGATTATTCTATTTATTCTTAGATTAACCTCTTATTTGAGTGACAAAGAATTTTCTATCAAACAATAACTCCGAAGAAAATATGTTTCACCAAAAGCCGAGCCTTCAGTTCAATGACTGTCACATCGAATACAAAGCCGTTTCAAATCAATAAAAGCCTAGACTTGAGGCAAAAAAAGTGAAAATTATTTAAATTTCAAATCACGACTTCTTTGACAAATTTTTTTTTATTCTGAGTCTTTTTATTCAAAGAATTCTTTTTTCTGATCAATACATCTCAAGAAATATCAAAAATTCTTTATTTATAAGACATGTCTCTTATCTAATAGTAAATCAAATCGAGATTTCTTCTGAAGAAAAGTTCAGCTTTTAGTGAAAGTTCACCAAAAAAATGGGTTGAATTCTGAAGACAATCAAAAAGTCTCTTCAACTGAAGCTCTTTTTCCTCACCCATAGACTGATAAAAAAATTCTTACTTTTCTTTTCTCTTCTCTTTTACTTTTCCTATTAAATGGTCGACAATTCAAACAACAATTGACTCAAGAATTCAGACAAAATTGAATTAAAGAAATCGATTCTTTGAAAAAAATCAAAACTTTTTCTTTTTATTGTAACTTTGATTAGAATTATATTCTGATTCTCTTTTATGACAAAAACGTTGACTCAGATGACAGATATCGCAACGATTGCAGTGATTCCAGGTCTGTTTAACACATTTCTTGCATTTATAGCAATGATTATATGGTTTACCATCTCTTGCAGTGCAGTCATTGCATTCAAAACAGTGTTTGTTATTCTTTGAGATATATTTTAGACAATAATCACAATAAGAATAGCCATCAGTTTCGGGCAAAACAATTGAAGACAACTTAATGTTTGTGAATATCCTGACTGGAGATCCAAATTTACGGCCAGAACTGTTTGAATGGAATTTGTTGTGATTCCGATAGTCGACCATAAAGTCGGACATTCGAAGCGATGGTATTGTAGTTGTGATTCGCTTTTCATTAAAATAAGGAAAAAATAACAAAATTGGAATCATTTGACTTTCGTCTGTAATTTGATTAGACTTTCGCCAAATTCCGCTAATTTTTCCTATAGTTTTGGCCATCGCTTCAATTAGACCACCAAATGGCGGATCAATTAAAATAATAATCGAATCTTTCGGAGGATCTTCAATAAACTTAATGAAAGTATTTTGATCTTTGAGTCCATCAAAAAAGTAATTATTGAATAAATTGTATTTAAGAAACTTTTTTGAAGAATAAAATTGTTTATATCTGTCGTCGATATCCAATAAAATACTTTTAATCTTCAGCTTATTTTTCCGACATTCGATGAATTCGTGAACTGTCGGACATCCAATGCTTACGACGTGATTGAAGCCATTCTTCTTAATTACTTCATTAATTAAGAACTTCTTTGTTTGGTTTGAAAACAAATATTGAGCGCAAAACTTATTGTTTGTCAAACTGTTCATCAGTTGCGTCGGATTTCTTAATTGTTTTCGGCTCACTTCGGTTAAAATATCATGTCTTTTGTGTCCATTGAATTGGTCTTTCGATGATATGATTAAAGAACAGTTTTGACAAAATTTGATCTCATTTTTGGGCATTTGTTTAATCTTTTTATCATAAAAATAGTCGTTCTTTGAATTTAAAGTCAGAGCAGAAACAGTCTTCGAATACTTATTTTTTAACTCATCTGAAGATTGAATTTTGACCCATTCTTCTGCAGTCATAAAGAAATCACAATCATCTTTGTTCCGACACGAAGAACATGAATAAAATCGATTATTTTCGGTGTCTTCGAAGAAAAGACTTGGGCCGTGATTACAGAAAGGATTCGCCGAAAAATCGCTGTCCAACAGCTTAATCCGAGAACTCTTCATAAATGAGGCGTTCCCTTCACTCCTTTGAAAGGTCATAACATTGAAATAAATCAATTTATAATAAAATTAAATCAATTTAATTGAAAAACATTAAAATTTATGTTTATTTTTCAATTTACTCAATGCATGTGTTTTATGTTTTGG
This sequence comes from Eupelops occultus, assembly GCA_034695605.1. Taxonomy (NCBI): domain Eukaryota; kingdom Metazoa; phylum Arthropoda; class Arachnida; order Sarcoptiformes; family Phenopelopidae; genus Eupelops; species Eupelops occultus. The sequence goes on along the minus strand of JAQFZI010000349.1, from coordinate 2,790 downwards.
TTTAAAAATCTGCAAACATTTGATTAAAACCCCAAAAATATTGACCTCTTTTTTAGAGTATTTTCTTATCAATTGATCGAAAATCGCGAAAATTCACTGAAACTTAGGGTAAAATGTAGTGAAAATAATGAGGAAATAAGTCATTAAAATAAATAAAATAATAAATCATTTAATTAAACGATTGATTAATAAATTAATAGCATTTAAATAAATGGTAAATACATTTAACACAAAATGAGAAAAACTTAAACACAATCGAAAGTATGGCTAAAGTGAGTATTGATTCAAAAAAAACGATTTTTCGCTCAATTTTTTTTTAAAAAATTGATTTTAAAACAATTGGTTATTGATTTTATTCTTCTTAAGTGTGAGACCAAAATTGGTTTATTGAGTGGTAATGACTCCAACCGAAAGATGAGAATCATTGTCAATGGAGAACAACTGATAATACAAGAGATATGTGACGATTCTGGTGATAGTCTTATAGATTCAATCAAAAGTGATGATAACAGTCTTCGATCAGATCAGGTCTGTTATTATTGTCTGACCACCAAAATGATGGATTGATTTGGTTATTAATTTTGTCTTTAGTCTCATCTGAGTTCCCGTTTAGTTAATATACACCGAAGTCCAGCCTTAGGTTTAGGTCTATCAATAAAAGGAGGTTCAGAGCATTCGTTACCGATTCTTATCTCACGAATCGTCAGCGAAGGTCCAGCAGATGCTTCCAAACAGTTGTTTATTGGCGATGAAATACTCGCCGTCAATGGCACTAATTTCGACGCCAATACCACTCACGACACGGCCCTCAAGTTGTTACGAGAATCAGGAGATGAGGTCACTTTAAGAGTACGCCATCACAGAGCGGCCAATATCTTGAGAAAACGTTGGCGTAAAGATGACAATCAATTCGTTGATCTTTCGAACGACAATCCACTCATTCGGAAGCCTTCTTCTAGTCCTGAGCCGTTAAAAGCGAAAGAAACGGAAACTAAAGTCAGTAATAATTGGAAAGAATGCGTCCGAATGGAACTCTTCCTCTCGAATCTGTCCCAATATGTCTGCTATAGCGACAAACTCAGGGACGCCGGCTTTGAGGTCAAAGGAATAAACGGACAGTCAGTTGTTGTTCAGTGCGATAACGAAGAGATTTGTCACCAATGGTGTCAAACCATCACAAATGCCATACAAAACCTCACTATTAATCACGTAATCAATTATTTCGATTAATGTTTTTATTATTTTAAGTCGAATTTGATGTGATTTCAGATGAAACTAATTAATAAATCTTTGCCACAATCGGAGCACATACTATACATGGGTTGGGTATCTGAGTGTCAAATAATAAATTATCAGCCGAAGCAGAACTACAAGTGGTCAAACCAATACCTCATAATAAAAGGCGGTTCCGTTTATGTTTTGAAAAGTCCGCCCAAATCTTTGATAGAAAATGAGAGTCAACTCAATCATCAGTTGTTATCGAAATCATTACTTCATTTTAATTGCTATCAATCGGTGTTCCGTTGCGTCAAAAGCAATGAACAGTTGGACGAAAGGCACAACACTTTTATTATCCAAACAGCAGACGACCCTTCAATCAAATACTTCTCAACTGAGAATTCAGATGAGTTGACTAACTTGAAGAACGCCTGGCATCGGGCCAACTACCACTCTGTCACTCAACTTGGGGTAAGCCTTGGCTAACATCTCAGCAAATAGTTTAGAGTCAAGTCATTAATCATTTGTTTTTGTTACGAAAGAGTAAAACATTTCCAGTGATGTGCGAAGGGATGTCTGGTTCCCTGACTCTGGACTGGCGGATGGGGTTCTCGCTGTACGACCCTTTGCTAAAGCAATACAAATGGAACTATAAGTTTCATCAGTTGAAACACTCGTCAGACGACGGGAGCCGTCAATTGTCTTTAACTTTTGTCACTAATCCCAACGATAGTCGCATAACAGAGACTCAACTCTTAGAATGCAATTCATTACAGAATCTCTTGTATTGTATGCACGCCTTCCTCAGCGCTAAAGTCGCTTCAGTCGATCCCAGGTTTTTACAGTCATCTTAAATGTTTAAAAATAGATTTTTATATTATTTTTAATATTATTTATAGTATTATATTATTTATGTATTAATCTATAATTTAGTGCAACAATTGTTTAGTCATTCATTAGAAATCACTCAAAACAACAAAACAAATGCAAATTTATAATTGTTTTTAATAATAATTAATATAATTATTGATTATTAGATTCGTTGCCTTCGATTAAGCATTTTATTCAAGAATTATAAATACTTACCAAAGCTTTGACACAATTTGTTAATTATTATATTTAATAATAATTTTTTAAAATCTATTGTTATTTTTGGCATTTTATATAATGTATGACATAATTATGTATTTTTGTTAGCCTTTTGCTGAAGAATTTCCGTTGATTTAAATCAGGATTTAATCAGTGGTGCGCTCGAAGTCACATAACATTTGCCTTAACTTTAATTCTTATTTTTTTGGTACTATTTTAGTCAGAATTTGACTCTTCTCTCAATTATTATAAAGTTTTGTTCGAAACAATTCATAATTCAATAAATAAAATAAATAAAAAATTCAAATTCTTTCAATTATTTATGAAATTTAATCAAAACAAACAAAAATATTAACCAAAACAGGTGACAATCAAATTAAGAACATGGTCACATCATTAGAACATTCACCAAATTGATCATGCATAATCAGAAAATAGATGTGTCTCTCATCCGCAGTCTGAAAGAGCTCCTGGTTAAAAAAA
>JAQFZI010000348.1:0-17907 GCA_034695605.1 Eupelops occultus | reverse complement strand
GCTCTCTCTCTCCCTCTCACTCACTCACTCTCTCACTTACCCCTCTTTCTAAGAAAAATGAAAGGAAAGGATGAAAAGCTCAAAAATTTATCCATTTATTCTGTGTCTCCTTTAAATGTAAACCAAAAACGGTTTATAATATAATAATTCGTTACAAAAATTTAAGTCTCAGAAAAAGTTACAAAAACTTTGTTTGAGAATCAAATACATAAACAATTCTGTTGAGGAATTTGCAGTTCAGAGAATCATTTGGAGGCAAATACCACTAAATATCTCTCACAGTTTACATAATATCTCCTTCTTGTGCCACCACTTTCTCAAAATATACACACTTTGCACAGCACTCGTCCTTATCTAACAATTTTGAGGCAATCATTTGATTATTAATTGACTTCGATTTGTAAACTCAATGAATTGGGTCACAAACACAATACTCCAGACTTTAATTTTAAGAAAGTCTTATCAAAATTCACAAAATAATCAGTAATTTTGATCACATATTTCACTGTTTATGCATTTATTTCTTTATATCCGACTGTTTTGACTTCTTTTGCCATTTAATGAACTTATTTGTACCTTGTATATTGTATATTCTACTTTTCAGAACATAACTCATCTTTTCAAAGTGGCAGGAAAGCCGTTTAAATAGAGACCCTCTTTTGATGACTTACTAATGTATTTTAGTTGAGTTACTCTAAACATAACAAATACACTCTTAATGTCATAAAATTCTTATAAATCTTTTGAAATAATGAATTCTAGAAATGCAAACATTTGCCAAAAATTTATATTTTTGTTTTCCATCTTTGCTCTAAAATCAGAGATGACCAAGCTCTTTAAGATTTTAAATAATACCAATTGAATTATAGTCAATTAATTTAAATTTTAATAGTTCAAACATTTAATTAAATCAATGAATTCTATAATAAATTGTTAAAAAGATTTTAATTTAAAGTTTAATCGATTATTATATGATTATATCAACCTTGAACATATGTCTGTAAATTGTATTAATAGTAAGAAACAATTTAGTAGTCTATTTACCGCAAATTCTAAAGTCTATTGACATTCATTTGGAAGGACTGACATTAAATGATTGCATTTGGTTTGGGTTTGGGTTTGGTCTCAAATATTTTAAATTTCATGCAATCGTTAGTTATATAATAGTTATGAAAATGAATTTTATAAATACATTCAGAGATTAAATGCGTGAGAGGTATGAGTGGAGTCTAACCGACAAAAAGAGACTCCAAAATCATTGGATTGTAAAGAGAGAGACAACTTTTCTCTGGTTTTATTCAAAAATTGCTTCTGTTTTCATTATCTTGTATTCAGTCGTTAGCCTATGCTTTGATAAATACTTCTAATAAGTGTCGGTTCGGTCGCACTGTTTGACTCTCGCTCTCCATATGTTGTCTTTAGACGTGTATTCACTTCCACTTAATTTTTATTTATATTTAATTTTTAATATGTGTTTAAAAATGAAAACAAAAGTCAAAGCATTTTGTGATCAAATTATTAATTAAATGATTGCAAAAGTTTTAATATTAATTATGAAAATGACAATTATCTCCAACAGCCAGAAAATTAGATAAAAAAATAACCATGCTCAAATTAACTGCGAGAAAAATATGATAACGAACATTATTTGGCAAAACTTTATGCATGAATTTGTTTGAATGTGAGAAAAATGTTTTTCATTTCTCAATTGAATTGTTTTTTGTCTGTATTTTCATAACATTTAATAAGTTGTTTAATGAAATGTCTTTTTATTTATCTTTTGTTCTTTTATTGGTTACTTTCAGGCAATTAATTCAAATTCATTTCTCAAAAGCTAAACACTAATAATCTGTTTATCAGTTTTTATTTTATTTGATTATTACATTAAAGCCATTTCCAGTGGGAGTCGAATATAATTTCATTTTTATTACATAATTGCTATAAAATTCTTTTCGTGAAAGACAGCGATGAAAGAGACGACAAAAACACTTGAATTATAGATAAGTTTTTTAGTGTTTGCATAAAAAATAGACAGTCGACCGACAAAACCTTTGATGTAAAGCCACTGTCTATGACCAACATTACTTGTGCTCTCGTTTATAAGCCTGAATCATATAAATATTAAGTGAGAAATTCTTATTGAAATTATGTATTTCTTAGATAATAGTAAGTGATATCAAACCAAAAACTAAGTTAAGACCAAATAAACTCAATTAAAATTTCATAATTTGCTTTAATTTATTCAAATAAATTATTTTCTCACGTTTTTTGCCAAATATTAATAAAACTCTTAATTCTTTTTATTAATAAAAATGTCGTCAAATCCAAGAATATGGGAAAAGTTTTCTTCTTTTTTATATAAACGGAAATATTTCTTCTGATAATATCTTTGTCTCATAAGACAACAAAAATTAGATATAAGATGGACTAACATAGGTTTCCCCTCTTTAGACACTATCTCATCCTATTATTTCAATGTTGATTATTAATTCCACGCTATATTCAATTACAAGTTTATTTTCCCACGAGATTATTACTCAGACAATAATTTTCTCTCAATTTTCACTCAAACCAATCAATTCAAGAGTTTTTTTAATCTGAAAACCAATTCCTCTTCACTTTGATTGTAGAAAACAAAGATATCAAACAATTATAATTTTTAAGGATAGTCAGGAAAGGCTTAATTTAATTATTTTTATGTTGATTACTTTTTTTTCATCAAGGTGATAATGAAATTAATGGCTCAGGTTTTTCGACTGAGCTTTCTTTTCATCAAATCTATAGACAATATTTAATGAATTTAATGAATAATAGTTATAATCGTATTTTGAAATTAATTTCTTAGATATGTTGTCTCCCATTATAAGACTTTTATAAGTTTGCTAGTTATAAATTGAATTATCTATTTACATCTACTTCTGAAAGAATTTAAATTTATTCAAATAGTCTTAATTACGGAAAATATCTACAAATTGCGTGAAATTAATGAAAACAAAACATTTCACTCATTATTAGTCTTAATGTTTGACAAAAATTCTTAACTATAAATATGTTTATAATTTATTTAAATTTAAATAGAAGTATAACCACAGCATTAAAATTAATTGCACCCAATTGTAAAGCCAAGTGCTCTGACCAGTGCTCTGATTCCGTTTGCGTTCATTGTCTTATATTTTCAATTATACGTCATATTACCATGATAATTGTCTTTTCTACCATTTTCCGGTATTCGTATTATTAATCCAAAATAGAGTGACCCCACACATTGAATTTTGTTTAAAATTTATCCCGCATAATATTTTTGCTTCCTCAATTTAGTGATTACATAAAAAATAAAGTTAAATCATCCTGGATAATAAAATTTATTAATTAAGACCTCAAATAATAGTTAAATTAAATGATTTATGAGAGAAATTAGAAATTTATTTACAATTTTTGATTAATATTTGAGTTTTACTATTAAATTGAATTTAAAGATTGAAAGATGAAACGAAAAATTTATGGAAAGCCGTGTATTTCCCCAAAATTTAAACTAATATTAGAATTAATTATTGTTTTATGGGTTAAACACCAATAAGACCTTAAATCAATTAATGTTTAATTATTATTGCTGTGCTCTTGCAATAAATTTCACATTAATTTCATGGCTGAGAAAATGGGATAATGGCTGAGAAGATTCGATTGGGTTTTGTTCCACCATTTGCTTAATTTTCAAACCAAATGATAAATTATTCGCTATATTGTAAGAGATGGCAAACTGTAAGCCAGGCATATGCCCAGGCATAGGATGTCTGCATGAATTAAGTGCAACATTACAGCACTCCTGAGGCACTGCGTTTTGGCACCGGAATCGCGCTTATGATGAGCTCCTAAATCTTCTGCCGAATTATTTATTCATTTATTTGGGGACCACTTCTTATTCTTATGATACTTATGAATAGCTATCAGTCCTTAGGCTATAATATGTATCATTAAATACATTCTATTTGTCATTTTTGATAAAATAGTTTTCTTATTCTTTATTTAATATCAGTTTTCAATCACTTGATCGACAACTTTATCGTTAAAAATGAAGAATTGTTTTCAATTTTCAATTCAACTCATTTGAAGGTCAAATGAATTGTTAAAATACTTTTAAGACATTCTTTTGAATTTTATTGAACTTTGTCTCAGATGTCAGGCATTCAATTGTAAATCAAAAACTGATTTTAATTTCAGATAAATTATTGATATTTTAGTCAATCCTCAAATTTAATTCAAATTTCTTACTCTGAATGACAAATGTTTTCTTAATTCTTAAATTTAATTGTTTGCGGAAAAGGATGGCATGCAATCCAATAATATTATACAACAGTCTATCTTCGTTTTAAGTACACTATTCAATTCTCAACAACAATAATGTGACTAGTTTAAATAAAATTTGAATAGAAATTGAATTAAATGATCTATTTAATATTAAAACATAATTTTAGCTATTTTTACTAATTACACATTTTAAGCTAGGGTATATTATAATTAAAATTATAAGTCGACTGTAATTTATTCGAATTGAAAGAGGATTGAAGACAGGAAACAATTAAAGTGCATAAAGTGTTTGACTCAACTATTATTCTCTTATGTCTTAAAAATTGAAATAAGTTTGAAAAATGAAGAGAAAGACTGAGAACTTTGTCTTTCTTTGGGTCAGATCTAAGTATTTGTGGCTTCCGTTCGGTGTCGCCATTGATTTGTTGAGTCCTTTCTAAAGACTATTTTTGTTTTGAGAAGTCTTCAGTCCTTTTATTTCCAAACATTTCTCAAAATAACTGAAAACCTTTGAGATATTAGCGGACAATAAATATCACATAATATTTAATTTTCATTTTTTTAATGTCAGACTATAAAATATGCCTGGTATACATATGATTGTGATCAGGGAAGATTTGATTGGAAGACTCGTTCTTTAATTTCTATTGTATTGAAAAATTTTACATTTGATTGCAAACATCAAAACTGGTCTACACTATAATAATTGACATCAAAGCTAAGACATAATGTCATGTTATGTCAAATTAGGTCACGTCAGACCTGCCTCTCATTCCTATCCATTTCACACGAGATTTCCATTTGATTTGATAGCACTTCAATTGAAAGTTCGGCTCACATTTGAAGAAAAAAATTGCTTTCAATTTAATTTTAAGGTGTTTTCCACTATTCTGAGCCAAATTCCAGAAGTCATTCGCTTGAATTAAACCACAAGACATTCGCCACACGCAGACATCCATTCACTCTTCAAATGAACAGATACCCAGTGAATAGAAAGAGGAGTGGATATCAAGTTTCACATGCAATCAAAATCTGATCCAAAAAATTTGTACAAAACTTTTCTGAATAATAATCTACTTTTGAGTCTCAGCTCAACAAAAGAGACAAAAAACTTTTTCTCAAATATTTCATTAAATTAATGTCTATTTCTATTTGCGATGAAATTTCAAATAAATTTAACTCATTTCAATTATATTACATGGGTAACTCTATAATTATCATTTGAGTGACCGGTGCCAAAACGATGGTGTTGACAGCTTCTAAACACCATATTATATGAGAGTTGGGTCTCCGCTTATAATTACTTCTTTAATCTTTTAAAAGATATTATATCTAAATATAAATCTTTGATTGCATTTTGTGTGTATGACTGCACTCATCATATGGAGGGACATATGGACAGGAAATGAAGCCAAGAAATAAGAGAAGGACGACACGGACTCAACGGAAAAGCATATTTGACGACACACTTGAGTTTTACACACATTCATGTGAGGACAGGACATTTCATTCACAAAAAAGTAGAAAATGTTTGACCAAAAGATTGCTCTTTAAAACCCCATTTCTTAAAAGCTGTTTCGTTGAGGAAAACAAGATCTCAATGAGAGGGAAGTCATAAAATTTGCATTCAATGTGACTTAATTTCTTATATCATAACTTAATTAACTTAAATTCTGTTTTTGATGGCATCCCTTAAAAAGAGGAATAAATGAAACGTTTTAAACATAAGTGAAGATAACTTATCTAAAGTGAGGGTAGAATTGATGCTAAAAACAGAAATTTCTTCTTATTTTTTTCATTAGCTATTCATTGAATAGTGGGGACCACCAGAAAAGTTTTAAAGTTAGTAAATTATACTCAATTTTTTGGTTTAACCGAAGAAAAAGTAGATTTCATTAAATTAAGTCTAAAAGAAGTTCATTCAGTTCCCAAAAATATTAATTTTGTAATTTCGCGGCTAATCTTAAGAAAACTTTGAAGAAATTCTTTGGATTCTTTGTTTTTATTAAATTATTCTCAATATTCGTCTCTATTTTTAGTTTAATTTTAGTATTTTTTTCCAAATATTATTTTGAACCAAATATTAACAATAATTTTGTGAATATTATAATAAATGAATAATATTTTCAACATTTGTTGAAAATTGGTTTCAATTCACAAGTTGTTAACAAACAGTTGACTTTGTTTTACATTTCTATCACTTGATATGTTAACCAATTAATTAAATAAACAAGTTCAATATTTTTTCATCAATTCTATTGAATTGTTTGACTAATATTTAACAGAAGAAAATTCTGCACAAAATTTCAAACAAAAACATATTTTTTATGCAATCTTTCAACAGATTTGATTGAATTTTAAGTAAAAACTTTGAGATTAACTGATTGTAGGAATAAATTGAATGTAAACACAACCATAAGTTACCCACATTTGGGCTCTGAGTCTCCAAACTTATGGTTCATATGTTAAACATTTTCCATAAACTGTTGTGTATTTGTTTTTTAAGTCAAAAAAAATGAGAAAATCCTAGACTTATGGAACCGTCAAAATATGCCATTATGAAAATGCACCAGCATATTTCATAAGATGCGGGAATGTGACCATTAATCAGATCTAGGTTAATTAATGATCTCAACAACAAATTCACTTTCAATTATTCAATTTTGTGATTTCACTCAACACTCAATAAACAGATAGCATTTGTGTCAGAATCAATTTAGAAAATTAATTATCAATTGAATCCATGGAATTTCATAAAAATTCATGCTCTTGGTTCTAGAACCAATTTGCTTTTATAGATATTTTCTGATATTATGTGAAACAAATGCGAATAATTGGCTAATAATTGATATAAATAATTGATTTTATCAATTGTTTCGATCAGTGAATCAATTTTGCGTTTGACGTAAAGCCAACCGAAAACAATCAGTGAGTGTATAAAAAGTGTGCAAAACATCGATTAAATTTCATTTTCAGACAACAAATAGAAAAATCTGTTCCAAAAAACTATACATAATTGAAGAGTTTGTTTTAATGAACACATACTCTGCCGTTATGTCAACGTCTAAATGATAGAGTGATACAGATTTTTGCATTTTTTAAATATGTCAAACATATTATACAAGAGTAGAGTCCAGTCCAGTGAGGATATACACAATATTTATTATGAAAGCAATTATTGTGTTCCACATAAACTGTTTTTTCGCTGTAAAGCACTGTAAGGACTGAATAATGGAGTATTTATTACACACTTTATTACAGCGAACGTTAGATTTAAAGTCAAAATGGCTTAATATTTGAGGAAAGCCACTAAAAATCCTCATAAATTGATTGCAACGATAGCCTCCCAAAAGTTGGCTTTTGTTCTCCGGTCCCACAAATGATATATTATATGCTATTTTGTATCAAAAATTTTGGGCACTAAATAGTTGTGCGGTTAATAAAATGCAATCATATCCTACAAAATCATTTACATGAGGGCGCACACCAGTCACTTAGCACCTGGACGTCCACACTATCTAGAGAAGGAAGGGGGCCTCAGAGGGGCAGGTGAGGGTGCTCTTCAAAAAATCCATATTACTCTGATTTGCTTCATAAGCCATATCCTGTAATTATATTCAAAATGCAATTAATACCCGAAGAGAATTATCATAAAGTATTATCGGTTCCTAAAAACTAATTTGAATACTATTTCCTATCTGTTCTTCATTTAGGGAAAGGTATACAACGAATATTTATTTTTAGCTCTGAGTTGAGAGCGTCTGTTATTAAAATTATCAAAATTTATTGTTCTGTAAGAAAAGCAGATATTTTTTGTTGTTTTGTTTTGTGTTTTATTAATACCCGAATAATACAGCTTTAGTTCATTTGTGGACAGATATGAGTCTAACGGTTAATGACAGCCTGGCCCTAAAGGCCCTAAATCAAATATTTGGAGCAATAAATTTGTTTTATAATCTATTTATTATATGAAAAATAAAAGTTTTTTTGAGAGCCTCCCCAGTGCTCAAAGAGAACAGTGATATCTCAATGGTTAGACCACTATCTGCTCCCAAACCCAACACTTTCTGTCATATCTATTAAACTTAATTTCCATTTCAAATATTCAGTTGAATAACAATTTGTCCAAACATTTTGCAGATGTTCTCAACTTTTTGATCCCAAACTAAGAGTTGAGTCTCCGCTAAAAAACTGCTCTCAAAAGAGATTATATAATGAATTGCTGTAAAAAAATTAATTCATGAAAGGGGCAAATGGGAGAACTCGTAAAAAATGTATAAGTTATGTGTAAATTCAACTTATATTCAGTTCACATAAAATTAAATAATTGGTTGTCATTATTTGCATTCATTATTTACTTAATTTTGAAGACCAGGTGTTAAATAGAAAATTAGCCAAAAAATTGCCAAATTTTAAAATTGTTTTAAAAACATGTATTTCAGTGTATTTTTATTTTGAAGTAAATTTTGATAGTTTATTTTAGAAACCATTTTTACTGAAGACCTATCTGATGTTTGGGTTATATCTGGGAAAACCACCTGGACTTCTAAGTACTTAAAATTTAAGTGATGTCTCTTCAGTCTCATCCATATTGACGTTTGCATCCATTGAATAATTACTTCATTGGTAGTCATCAGACGCTCTTCTTTTATATAATTGAAGGAGAGTTCAACTGAAACTGCACTCAGTTGTCAAATAACAACCATTTGTTTCCGATATTCATTCAGAAGAATGAGTGGAAATCCAAGAGTTTTAGGGAAACCCTTTCCTCTGCATTAAGAGAAAAATAAAAAGAAAATGTGTTTGACTTATGTTTTGTCGAAAATGTTGTGATTGTGTGCAGAGATGTCTTAAGAGAGCCCATGGAGAACAAAGTGTGTGGAGCAGCTGCTTATACTCTATTATCATATGCTCTAAGAGTGAGCCCAAAGCTCAGGCATAGAACAGACACACGCGTTAACCTAAGATGACGCGTGTTGTGCACGTGCCGCACATTAATGGGCACAAACTAATATACTCTGTTCTGGCCTTTACGTGAAGAACAGATGTGCCGGTGCTCACAGTTTATGTATATGTACTCTTAGAGCAAGGCTTCTTTGCTCCCAATAAAAAGGTCTGTCGTAGATCTAAGACAAACAACGCGGTCGTATTCTTTATATGCAGGTCCTTACCCTTATATGCCGGTGCCTAAAGCACAGCCAACCAACTGATGCGTATGCCTCAAGGTTTTAGCATAAAAACTCAATTGTATTGTGATTTCTGTATTTTGCTTACAAAATACGAGCCCATCGCTTATAATCAATACATTTAAGAGTCAGTCCTCACCAAAAAACATATTATATTATGAGTTATAAAAAAAACATTTTGCATCTGCACTGCACTGGACTCCACTTCCATTCAATTTTGCCGCAAAACTTATTTTTTAAAATATATTTATTCATATTTTTGAATAAATAATCTCTCAATGAATATAATAAGTATTGAGAAAATCATAATAAATTTAATGGAAAGACCCAGAATTCTGTAGACCAAGAATATTATTATTATTCTCTTGGGTTCTATTTCTTGAAAAAAGTCTAAATTTTATTTCAAATTCAAATGTTTATAGTTTTGAATAAATTTCATAAAACAAATGGAAATTCTAAGAAATTATTGATTATTTTTGTTGCAATCTATATATAAATATAAAAATTTGTGCGAACTTTCAGGTGTTTATGAGATCTCTTTCGCTGATATGACACTAATGTTTGAAATTGTGGATAACTTTTGATCATAACTTATATTATGTAGACTTTAATTATAGATTTGATGACATTTTTAGCTTTTATTTTATTCCTAATTTGAAAATCGATTCCTTATTATAATATATTATCGCTTTTCAGAGAATATAATTTAAATAAAAATATATAGAAATATAGAGAAAATATTATAAGTTTTTAGATATTTTGAAATATTATTTTATATTTAGATATTCTGCTATTATTGGGAGTAATCGGTATTAAAGATAAATATTTATTTTCATACATTGAATAGAATTTCAAAGATTTAATCCTTTAATTTATTTTTGAATTACAGAATCCAGATTTTAAAAGTAATTACTGTTATTTCTATAACTAATGATACTCTTATTGTCAGATCATATAATTAGTCGGAAACTATTGAATGCAAAGATAAGCTCTGAATAGAAAACTGTATCCAAACGTTTGTCAAATGGTTTAAACGAAATTAGAATAAAAGTGTTTCAACAGAAATATTACTAATAAATACTAAAATGAATTTTAAAATGAATATAACAATTAGATCATTAAGTGTTCAATAGAAGTACAGCACCTATCTGTGCCAACAAAAACAAGGAAGCATGTGCTCCATGTGTTTTGAGTTAGTCCAGAAACTGAGACCAAATGCTTCTACACTTTGGATGCGATTTTACGATCAATGTTATGGTTATTAGTCTATTAACTACTAATTCGTGTCTATAACCGGCGATTGTAGACTAAATGCAATAAATTAAAGAACAGTATATGAAGTGAACACAATTTTCAGACGCTTTTCTGGTAAAGTCTTATCAACTAATCATTGGCCTTGAAATGCTCTCATAAAAGTATAGCACCGGTCAATTCGTGCTCTATTTTTATGGAGTTTCGTGTTATATTGCCAGTTTCTATACTGGGCCATATCGTGCGGTTGAACCGGTGCTAGTAATCATAATAACGTTATAAATAGAGATTCACTTAATTAAAATTGGAGGCAAAACATTCACACACACAGTCTCTCTTTCTGTATGTCTCCGTTTATGACTTTCCTTACCTTTCCTTCATCTTTGAGTCCTTATATTCTAAACGTTAGATCAAATCATTTATTCTAATCTAAGCAGTGGTACAGACATCGGGCAGCTGCAGCCACTCTGACTGCATCTAAAGCACTCAACAGGACGTGATCCTAATATTCTGTTCCTTTTGCTTAACACCTGGCCGTTTCGTTTGCCGATATATTTAAGATATTAGTTGCTTAAAGAGTCGTACATTTGTTTGATTACATGAAGTGTTTGGAACCGCAATCAAAATCAAAATATTGTAAAATTGATATTAAAATACTTTAAGTAAACCAATGATTGGGTTGACTATCATTTGCACAGCTCTTTAGATAAGTCTTAAGCAACTTCTTAAGTAATAACAATAACACTAAGAATATTGTAATACATGTATTAAATGTTAAGAGAATTACTTATTGCAAAACAGATGGTATTTATTTCTGGTCGACCGACGAGTAAATAACTGTATAATAGTTGAGTAGATTTTACTTAAAATTTACTTAAAATCTTAGACATCAGACGAGAGGCAGAAAATAAACTCTTATCTGAATATAATTCTTGAATTTGAAGAATATTTATTTTGTGGACGTTTTGTGTAATCGTTTACTTCTAAACCACATTTGATTCAACAAAATCTCAAAAAACCGGAACACAGATTACAAGAACCAATACTTGATTTCCTAAAAATTAGTTTTGTTTTTTCAATACTCATTTGCAACTGTTGTTTGACTTTATTTAAGGTAATAATAGTCTGTAAACATAAGTTAATAAGCCTGTGCTCGCCTCAGTTCATGCAAAAGGTGTGCGCTTTTGTTTTGCTGGTATGAGTGCAGTATGTTTTTTATTTTACCAAAAAACTATGCCGGGTATAGACCGGTGTTCCCTATTTCTCCATTATCTGTTAATGCAGGTGTGATACGCTTAGAAGGATAGCATAGCACACGACACAAGCAAACAGTTATAAAATCAAACTATCGATACTTGGCTTATGTTGTGCTGAGTTAACTCTGATATAAGAGTGGGTAGAAGTCAGGCAAAAAACCAAAGCGTTTTGTGATCTGTTTTATTTAGTTTTGATCTAATAGTAAATCGTGTGGTGTTTATAACCGACAACTCCAATGAGGCACTGATTTCCGTCCGTTATTTAACAAAAAAAAATTATGTTATGGTATCTGAGAGTCATATCTGGCACTCGTGTGCTCACAAAAAATGTTAAAAAACCAATCTTTTCAATAAAAAGCAATTTTTATCAAAAGAGCAAATAATGCGAAAAAATAGTCAGAAAAGAGTTTTCCGCTTATTTCAAGTTCAAAAAACTTATGCTGGAATTTGAACAAGCAAATTTTAATTTTGCCTAGTCAAATTAAAAATGAATGAAATTTAATATTTACTTTTAATCTAATACTTGAAATAACTTATGACATACTTTCTAATCAATAAAATTATATTTATCTCTAATTTCATTCTCGAGAGAAACCAAAGAATATTTTATTATAATTTCTATTTTTAATTATATCTTACACTTAATTAAATTATTTCTTTTTTTTTAATATTTAAATATATTTTGCAAACTATAAGAGTGAGAGAAAGTGAACCAAATATTCATTTCGTAAAACTATGGGTTCAAAAGTTATTGCTCTCAGAAAAGACATTATTTATCGGATATAACCAAAAGTCAAACAGTTATTATCAGGAGTGGAACAGGTGTCGGCCACGCGTTTGTCTCAAGCATTTCAAAGTATTTTTATGTACCAAATATATCGTCGATATAATCAACACAACAGTATTTAAGTCTTCCTTTACATACGCTCTGAATACATGTAGTTCCGTTCAATTTCCTCGTTAGTCAAACTTTAAGAGCATTTTATTAATCAAACTCTTGAAGCACACCATTGAGAGGATAAAAAAGATTAATACATTTTTTTAATTGTTTTTACTCGACTTAAAGCACAGGAGAATCTATATTAATGAATAATTACTGAATGCAATAAACGTTTTACTATTGGTTAATAGTTTTAATGAATTAACCAGCAATTCATCCCCACTCAAGATTTAGTTAAATCCAGTAAGAAATTCTTAATTGGGAAGTGTTGTTCCGCTATTGTTTTGTGTACTGTTTGGATGTCATGCATGTAGTGTTCAGTCAAGAGTGGTTCAGCACAAGCACAGCACATTATCAAACAAATTTAACTAAATCTAAGTTTTCGATCGCCAGCCATCTGCCTCTATTTGTATTTAACACTTTTGCTCACTTCTTCTTCAAGTGGTTCTATGCCATCATTTGAGCCCAAAGTCCAAGAGCTCTCAAAATGAGATCATTTCCATAGAATCGTTACTTCACTGGACTGTTATTCTCGACATTAAATGATATTTTCCTCGATTTTAATCATAAATTCAATTTAATTCTCTCGACTCTTATATTGAATAAAGGCTTCAATTTTATGGATACATAAAAAAATTATATTTTCCTCGAATACAAAGAGATTTCTTTCCATAAATTTTTACTAAAATCGTTGCCTAACCTAACAGTTAGTCATAAAATTAGAGGATTGATAACAGAGTTTATTATATGTGTTCTCTAACTGAACCAAATGTCCACTATTTATGTGTTGGTCATTCTTTTGAATATCCTATGAACTTTTGAACTGTTATTCACTTCTCTATTATTCATTTTAAAGATGAATAAAATAAAGTATTGGACAATATTTTCAATCCATTATTTGCTCGACAATTCATACGAATGACAAGTCTTGTAGCGCTGGCACCACAGGGAAACTGTAGGAGCAGATGTCAAGACCAAGAAGGTATGGGTGAGGCACTGACTCCACTGTAAGAGTTTTGAATACATCAATAGTCACTTTCGGGTTTCGTTAAATGTTATGCATTGACTGTAAAGCCGGTAGTCTTTAAAATAGACACCAATTTATTGATATCTATGAATGTATTACTAATAGAAAAGTCATTTTTCAAAATTTCTTTAAATTTAGATGAATTGAATCCTAATTTTTAAGTCATATATATGTCATTCAAATAATTTTTTGATGGATTCTTTATTTTGATTCTCAATTGATTTCTTTCACTTGAAAAGTAATTTGATTCCAAGTTATGAATGCATTTAATTTTGATTTTAAAAATGACTTTCTTTGATGTTATTCAACATAAGATGAGAGGATTCGGTCATTCGGTCGTAAACTTAAACTTAAACATAACATATGTTTAGTATTTAAAATTTGTTGATATTTCGCCAATTCATGGACTGAAATATTTGTCTCTAAATGTTTTTTACGTTCTCCTGACTATAGACTTCCCTAATTTCTTCAAAAATTGCAATACTTTATTATATGGATAGTTCTGGTATTTTTTTTGACTTCACATTTGCTTCTGTTCTACGAAATACTTATATTTTCTTTTTAGAGAAGTTCTCCCAAAGGAAATGGCATAAAAAATAGAGTAAATCTGTGCGAGTAGTGAGCGATGGCTATGTTTTTTGCTTAACTTTCTTTTCGTTTTACAGCTGAACATATTTTCCGTTTTCTGCCCAAAAAAATATAAATACATTTGAAATAAAAAAATTGTAATTCGAGTAACAATTTTTCAATTTTATTTTGAAGTAATCTTTGAAAACCAACAAAAAAAGTAGAGATATTCTCATCAGAAATAAAAATAGTTTGAAATATAAATTGAATTCAAGTTTCTAATAGAAAAACATTAGGCAAAGGAAATAAAAATAATAAGTTTTTGGTTAAGTTTTGTTTTGAAATCTCAGGCGATTTTCACCTGTTTTTCTCATAAGAAAAAAATTATCAAAAACTTAATACTCAGTGCACTCACAATACTATCAATGAGTCAAAGAATACGTGTTTTAAGAGTCGCACCCAATAGAGAGTACGGCTTTTTATGGATGGATAGCTATCAATTGAATCGTATTATACCATACATTGAAAATTTAAATCTCCTTCTTCTCTATCCGGTGTTCTCTCTCTCTCTCTCTCTCTCTCTCTCTCCACTCCTGAAAAGAGGATGGGTTTATGATTTTGAGACGAACTCACAATCTTTGGTCAATTTTTTTGAGCGTCAAAAAGAAATTGTCCCCAACGTTGAGAAGTGTGTGGATAGCGAGTGGTGTCTCGATCTTTTCCGTTACTAAAGTCGAGCGCCCGACACATCGTTTCTTTAGCTCGACTTCACGAGTTTCCTGTCCAGATGTCCTGTACTACCATATGAGAGCACTGGAGAGTCGCACTCAGCACACAATCGAGATTTATATACATCTTCCGCTTGCGATCGACTTTTTTAGAACAGATATTAGAGTCTGATATCAAAAGTGTTTAAACTCTGAGAGTAAAGTCTTTTCCATGGGTTCTGTGGGGCCGAATATTTTTCTTCTGATTACATAACCGGTGGCCTCAAAAATACCAATTTATTCAAAATATTTGTCACTTTCTCTACTATTTATTCTGGGTTTTAAATCATAGTCTTGAAGAGGAAACTGTTGCCGTTTCCCACGACATCCCAACTCTTTAGAGTTCCTGTTTTGTCGAATATCATAAAATTAATACCACTTTTCAAAAGCGATGAATAAATATTATGAGTTTCCAGAGAATTAATTTTTGACAGAATTGCTCCCAAATTAATGATCGCATATTTTTTTTGGTTTTTTTTGTTGGCATTTATTTTATTCATTTGAATACTGAAGGAGTCATTAATTTTTCTCAAAATTTTGTATTCATTGAAATTTTTGGATATTTTATCATTTAATTCGTTACGAAATAATTTACTACTCGTTTATAATAGTCTTCTGTTATCTGATGAACAGTGAATACATGTTTTATTTCATGAATTTAAACTTTCACTGATCATATCATTATTAATTCTGACCACAAACGAGGCTTTAATTGTTTTGTTATTTTGTTTGTTTGAATAAAACTCGTTTATAGTGAATGAAATTTTTAAAAAATTGTTTGTTAACGGAGTCTAACATTTTTTAATGTTCGCTATATTTCAATAAAAACAATTATTCTTTGATATTATTGTGTATACAATAAAAGATTGGGTGGAGTTGTGCTCCAATATTATTAAAATGAGGTATAATTTATGTTTTATTCATTATTTTCTTATTCTTCTCTATTATCGAATCAAATATTCAAAAGCCGTCCCAAAGAAGACAAGTGTAAAGTGAATTGAAATTTAATACTAAATAAATAGTGGAATAACTTTTATCGAAATTACTTTAATTATTTTCACCTAAAATGATGTCTAAGATTGGAAAAACACATTTTCATTCATTGAATAACAAGCCTTGTGTCAGATTAGGAACAATTGCAAAATTATCATTCATATATTCCAAGTATATTCTTGTTTGACATCTTTGTCGAACATAAACAGACAAAGACTTTGAATGAATTTGAAAATGAAAAATATTAGATAAGAATCTCTTTAGAAAACATCATTTCAGCCAATATTTCTTTAATGAGAATAATTGTCGACAAAAACACAAAAGTTATGAGAAATACACCTAAAATGAGACATTTTTCCAATATTTGCAATGTTTTAAACTTTGATACTATGACCAGAATCTGATAAAAATGTAAAAGAAGTCTTCAATCAAAACTGATTTCCGTTTTCAATAAATTTTTGATTTTAAAATCTTTTTAAAAATTGTATTTTTAATGAGACAATGACTGAAAGACATTACATTATTCAAAACCAAATTATTGTCAATCTTTATATACAATTGTATTTAATTATCGAGTCGTTTGTAGACAAATATGTGGTTTGAGATAACATTTCTTAAAATAGATTTCAAGTTTAATTTGCAAACAAATCATTCAATTCTTCTCTTAAGTAACTCATATCAAACATTAAGCACTCAATTGTTATTCAATTTGTATAAAAGTTATAAAATATTTGATATGTGGTATCGATTGTCCCAAATTCTAGACCAATGTTTACACAATTGGTTTAGGGATAGAATAGTTTAATATTGAATAATATAACCAAAAACCCAAATATTGTTTATTTTGAACTTTTAATAAGAGATCGGAGAAAAGAAAACATATTTGGAGTCCATATGTTTATAAGAAAGCCTTATTACAAATAAAAATAATAGAGTATTAGTTGGCGAACCTAATGGCTTATTTATATTAGAGCCCTTGCCTTTGCACAGATGGTCGTAAGACCGAAGACCTGAAGAATATTTTAGTTTCTGATGTATTGAAATCCAAAACACCTTTGGATTGGTTTTTGAGTCATATATCTGTTTATTTGCGAATTTGGTTTCTCTTAAAGAATATAAATAAAAGCATTAAAAAAGTTGTATGTATTGTAATGTTGAAGACAGACAACGGGCCACTTGTTATAATCATGTGCCCCAAGTGCTTATTGGCAGAACATAGCCGGCTGTGCCAGTCGTCTAACGCCAGTCTCTAACTGATACTCGACTCACATCCAGATGTATGGCAGAGAAAAACGTCTTTTGAGGAGAGCCTCTACTCCTCACTCACTCCGAGGAAATCTTTTCAATATAAATGTCTTTTTATTTATGAATTCTAACAGATTCGCACTCTTAGGGAGAGGCGATTCACTCAATCACATATCCCATATATTTCTTATGATGTGCTATACCTATGTATCGCAATGTAAGCCAAGTATATTTTGTTGGAGTCGATCGCATCTGCAGTTTTTGTTGCACTACTTCTCAAACTCATTGGTAAAGTAACACATAAGGGGGGGTTTCCTTAGTGAGAGAGAGAGAGCGAGAGAGCGAGAGAGAGAGAGAGAGAGAGAGAGAG
>JAQFZI010000347.1:0-17910 GCA_034695605.1 Eupelops occultus | reverse complement strand
TCTCTCTCTCTCTCTCTCTCTCTCTCTCTCTCTCTCTCTCTCTCTCTCTCCCCATGCACCTTGCGGATTCTATAACTAATATAGATTTCAATTTTTAACAATTGATAGAATGTTTGATTCAAACGTGACTTTTCATAAGATATTTATTAATATCACATTTTCTCAATTAATCTAATATTAAAGTAAAATAGTTATCGAAATAGAAATAAAAGTTAAACATACAAAAAGTCAAAAGTGAATATATTCTTTGATATAAACAACAATCTAGCAATATTTAAAGGGAATTTACTTTTAATTTCATTAAAATTGTAGTTTTTCTCATTCTATTCATTTTATTCAATAATATTTCAAAGGTTTCCTTTAATTTATAATTCATTCAAATTATATTAATTTTTAATTATTTTTCTCAAACTTTCAAAGGAATGTTAGCGTATTTTTATACTTATTGTATGAAATTGAAAATTATTTAATTTGCAAAACTTTTATTAATTTTCAATAACTTTTCTTTAATTCATTAGAATTAAGATATTGGTGAAAAAAAAGAGAAAACTTACTTCAAATGTCTTCATTGATGATTATGTCAGTGCAGATCATTTTAAAACTTTGGTTGAATTTAAATTTTGGGTAAATCTTTTCTCTTTCAATTATATTTATTGACCGTCACCTATAAAATGGGAGTTTCGACACAAGAATCATATTTCATTAGTGGGTAATAGAAATACTAAAATATTTAACGAAATGATTGTTGAATACAAGCATTTTTCAAGAGATTTGAATTAATATAAGAACCCATTCGTAGAAAACAATAAAATCTAAATTTTAAGCAAATAATACCGAATCAAAAACTCGTTTCATTTATCAATTAGTTACACACAAACTGGTAATAAATAAATTTAATGAGAACTTGAACTCAAATTAAAAACATTACATGTATTTGAATATAATTTAATTCAAATTTATGACCTGATTTACATTTGTCTAAATTATAGTAAATTAAATTAAATTAAATTATTTTTTCTTTTGATTCTTTCAAATATTATGTAAACAAAATTAATTTAATGTCAGTGAAATTATTTTGTCAGTCTCATTTTCGTTTCAAGTCCTTTTCCTGAATATATATGCTTAAGTTACCTTACTCTAAATTAGAATATTCACTCCCTTAAACCAATAAGAGATAACCTAACTTAATTTTAGTAACTTATATTTTTGGTTCAAATAATAAATTTTAGTTTTTTTAGTGAAAAATGATAATCCTTTAGTGATGCGGAAGGGGGTTTAGCCTAAATACTCCCCTAATTTTTTGGTCTGAAGGTACCCTCTAGTTTCGGTTCAAAACTATCTCCCATCCAGAAAAATTTTGGTGGAAAAAGGTTGCAAAAAGTGCAAAATTGTACTAAAAAAGGTGGACAACATTTTTGAGAAAGTTCAACATTAAGTCTATGGACAGAGAATAGGTTTTGAAAATTGCGCAATACCCCTTATACCCCCTAATTTTGGGACCTCCCCTATTTCAAGGAGCTTGGGCATCCCTGATGATCCTCTCATTGATTCCATGGGTAAATTCACGATAATAAAAAAATACTTTAGTTTTGAGAAATCATTTTCGTATAATCTTTGATTATAAAAGATGTCAATTATTTCTCTTCCCTATCCGTTTTCAATTCAATTCAATTGCCAACTGCTAGTGTAACCTTGACCTTTTTAAAGTCGAACATTTCACATAATTTATTATTAAAATCCAATAAGGTAATCCCATTACCTAATTAATAAAATATTCCCCGACCTTGGTTCTTTCATATGCACACCATTAATTACTCTTCAACGACTAGATAATGATGAAAGCAGTAGATATGCCTCTAGATACTTTTAGTAAAATTAAATTTCAAAAATATTTATCATTTAAATAATTCATTTTAATATTATTAATTTATTGAGCCAGTTCAAATTATTCAAAATTTTGCTAACTAGTAAGGTAGACTTCCCAAAGCCTTAATGATTTGATAATTCCTATGATATTATTTTGTTTTTTAAATTATCTAAAATTTTATACAAATAAACGATTTTTGTGGAAATGATTATTAGAGAAAATTGTTTTATATTTAGACTCTTATATAAGTTAAATAATAAATTAAAAATTTGAGTCCAATTGTTTCCCAAATAAACAGAATTTGTATAAACAGCTGAATCACAAACATATTATTGAGTTAACAAATGTGTCGCTAATATTTAGGGTTCGCCTAATTTGGCGTACAATAAATCTCTCGAATTTAACAGATTTATTATTTGCCAAAGCGTTCAGCCGTTACCAACACTTTAGATAAATATTAATAATTCTTATATAAAGTTTGACAGAAGTGACACTAAATTTTTTCTCACAATTTTCATTGAGTTTTGAGAATTTACGGAATAACTCATTGTTTGATATTTGTTTTAACAGATGATTATATTCTAAAGAGTTTTCAATTTGAAGTCTACACTAAAAAACATATTATTGGAAATTCAATAAATGTCTTCAATAAAAAACTGGAATTATAGACAAAAATCAATTAGAAATGAATAAAATTATCGACAAAAATAATAATGAACTCAAGACTCACTATTCAAGAAGAAAATCTGAATATCGACGATATAGATCTGGATCATCCTCTGATTCTGCTATAAATATGTAAGTAACAATCTTTAAGTTCCTATAACTTATAGATATAATTCTTTAGTTTAAAAATTTAATGGTTTATATCAAAAAATGTGCATGTATATCTATATGTATATCAATTTATTCCATGATTTGAAATTTGGACACTTAAAGGGAAAATAGTTTAGAAGAGGACACAAATTTGATGATTTTGAAGGAATCGTCTGATATTTTTGATGACTTTAACAAGATGGCCTACAATTTTGCATGTCTTGCATCACAAAAAAAGGTGAAACACCACTTCAATATTTACCCAGGCATTGTTTTTGGTCTCCTATTTTTATTTATTGTTTTTATAAAGTTTTGCATTTATTATAATTTTAGATATCAATGGATTCAATTGTATTCAAAAGAGTTATATCTGTTATGAGAAAGTATTACTCAGCACACGATTCTGACGATCCTTTCGATAAGTTTGGATTCATTCGTAAAATTGAAGAAACAACGGATGAAGAAAAGGTTAATTGTTATGTAGAGTTTCTAATCTGTGAAATACTGAACGCAAATTCAAACAAACATTGGACAGACAGCTGTCAAAGTATAAAATGCCTGATACGTGACCACGGAATTCCTAATTTCTTAAGGCCTCAAATTTGGCTCATTTTCATCAAATCCAAAATCGGTGGCGATATTGACGTAAATTAATTTTGTTTAAAATTTAATCCGAGACATTTTTATCCAACAGATTAAACAGATATTATCGGAAATGTCTGACAAAAATGATATCGAATTCAACTCAGAAAATGAGAATAATGTGTTTCGACAAATAGATCTCGATATTCATCGAACTTTTCCAAACCATAAAATGTTTGTAAAAAATGGCGACAAAGATGGCGATGGAGTCAGTCCCTTAAATTGACAAAATCTTCTTTAATTCACTGAATTTTTGTTTTCATTTAGATCTCGAAATTACGAAATATATTAATTGGTTATTGTATTGGAGTTAATCCGAAAGTGGGTTACTGTCAGGGAATGAATTTTATTGGAGCTCTTCTTCTCATTATTTTTGAAGGAAATGAAGAATATTCTCTGATGTGAGTCCAAACTAAATTCATGGATAGTACCAGTTCTTAAGTAAAAGATATTGCATTCCAAACAATTAATTAATTTTTAAATGCAATATTTATGAGCATGCTAATTTTATTTCCTGATGTCTATATTGAAATTATTATTTTTGGATAATAGGGGACTCATAGCTATTATCGATCATTATTTTCCACCACATTATTACGACCACCATTTGACGGGTAATTTAATTTATAGACTTGATTAATTTTCAAATCTAAATAATAATGAGTTCATTTATTCGATATTTATATGCGGGTCAGGCGCTCGAGCGGATCAGATGCTTTTGAAAGACCTGATTTTAGAGTTGACATCAAATCTCAAAATTCAACCCCATTTGAAAGACCAGATGCTCGAAGAAATAACGAACGCTCTGTCGTTAAATTGGTTTTTATCTCTATATCACTCATCACTTCCGTGGCAGGTATTGTCTATTTCTTTATCTGTTGTTTAGTATTTCTTTTTATATTTCAACAAATTTTTAAAGCATTTCAAATATTTAAACAAAAATTCAATAATGAGTTGAGTGAACCCAAAAATCACTGATATGTAGAATATTTGCAACAATTATTTGATTATTGATAAGTGATATCAGAAAAAAATCTTTATACATAAGCACTAAATATTTTAAGACTATCCGTAGCAAAGGATTCAGATTATTCGTAAGCATTGCATCGAAATTTGATTACATTTGTGGACCAAAACAATTAGAAAATACTCTTAAAGCAGATTTCAAGTTTAATTATCATGCTCATTTAAATTCAGTTTAGATTGAAAAATTTTCTTTTAAATTGGATTAGAAATTGAATATTAATTCATAGACTGCTGTGAACTACAGCTGACAACTTCAATACAATATAAGCTTTTTGGGGCACACTTTCCAGCCGTGTGTCTGGTTTTAAGTTGAGGGAAATGTTATTTTTAGTACTCAATTCCATTCAATTGACCCGTCTCTCAATTGAAATTTGGTTTGTAAAGTTCATGAAACAACCCGTATAAATCTATGCTTTTGAGTTTTGAAAGACCTTGGGTAATTTCTTGATTAATTTTCTACAAATTAAAGATAAATCAATATAAATAAATTAACTTCTATTGAAACCAAATTAAAAGGAGCCCTATATTTATGAGCCCATTTCTAATTCTCAAGAATTTTCAGATAGATTGAAAACTCCTCAAAAAGCAGACCAAATGTTCATTAAATTCAAAGTGTATTTAAAACGAAGGTTCACTTAAATAATGAGAAAAAATTTATTTAATAAAAAGTGCATTTATTTCAATAGTTTTTTATTTTACAAAATATTTATAAAAATAATAAATAAGTTAAGGGTTAGTGTACTGAAGAACTTTACATAAAATCTATTGGAGTCAGAGATGTGTAAAATCACATTTCTTACTATAATTTACAAAAGTTCAATGAAAGGGACTATCATTTGATGGACTTAACAAAACGTCCAAATTATCACTAAAAGAATTGAGATCTATCTCATAGAAGAGCACACGTATTGACTGGATTAAAGTTGGTTTGATAATTTGAATACTATGTCTATGTCTGTCCCAATTTGTCGTTAACTTTCTTTTCAATGTCCATAAGATCCTCGAAAATGTTGATAGTTATGTCATGTAATGCAGACATTTCTGCAAATACTTCAGACATATTGCGTTTGGTCTGATCCTCAAATGTTAGCTCTTTTTTGGCAAAATTTTTGAAATCTGAATGTCTTTTCTTATGTCTCTTTTTGGGCAAAACTGAGTTATTGGAAGAATTGGTTTCACTCCAGTGCTCTTTTGAGGGATGATTTACAGTTGATTTTAATTGACTTTTTTTGATCAGTTGAATGATTTGGTTCTGTTGTTGAGATATGACTGTGTGGTCGGCTCTCAAAGTTGCCATCTCTTCAACCATTTGTTTATCTTTATTGGTGTTTAAGGTATTGGCGGTTTCGATGTGATGACTATAATCTCTCTCCAATTCACTGAATTCGTGTCGCAAACGATTAATATTATCGATGAGCCAGGCCTTTGTAAGCAACCAATTGCGCTCTTTATTAGTAGAAGCACTGGTAGTCGTAGAAGTAGTTGTAGTGGAAGTGCCATCATTTGATTTTGCAATAGAGTTGGATAACTTATTGTTTTCAGTTGTGATAACGACTGGTGCTGTTGTCGTAATCGAGACAATGGATAGGAACAAAACTAATTTTTTATACATTTTTAGTTAATTTTGAGAAGTTTTGAAAACAGTTTTTATCGAATTATTGCAAAAATTTGATTCAATTTTTCAATTCGTTCACAATTTAGTCATAACTGAACTTCAATTTTATACCAAAACACAAAACAAGAGTTCAATAAAACCTTCTCCGACAAGAACTGAATCTGAAATACACAAAACTGCTTGACTGCAGATGTTTTAAATAGGGTCCATCCCTATGCAGTCCTAATACAGACTCAGCACAGGCTTCATTGCCTGCGGACAACCGAAAAGCTCAATACGTGCGGCACGTCGTCAAATTTCGAGCACGCGTTGCACTCCATATCCCCTATTCTACCCCCACTAACACAAAGCCCCAAACAACTGCACCTGGCGTTCCTTTACCACTGGTTCTGCTCTTACTATAGTTAAGCTCTGAATAGCAATACTAACAATACTGACAATACACTGATGTACTGATGAACAAAAACGAAAGCATAGATTTCAAGTTTCCAACAGAACATCAAACTTAACGATAATTTATTGAAACCAACAAAAAATTATTTTCAATTTTTTAAAATCTGTAGCTCACTATTAATTTATTCATCATGCATCTTGCTCATTATCAAGATTGGAGAGAGAGAGAGAGAGAGAGAGAGAGAGAGAGAGAGAGAGAGAATTACGAATTATTTTAATGGCTGCTTAAAGATATAATAATATATTAATCCCGGGAAGTTTGTTTTCTTAATAAAATGTGCAAATACATTTATTTTTTTATTCCCTCTTATTGTAATTTAATCTGGAATAATTCAAATTTTGAAAAGTTTGGCAAATATATAAAGAATGAATTTCAGTTCAATTTAATCAATTTATTCAGAAAATCAAACAAAGTTAAATATTAAGCAAGGTTCGTTTGAATAACTAATATTTTTTGTTAGCTTTTATTATTTAAGCATTTAAACCAAACTATAAAAGTGGACAGAATATAACAAAAAAGTTAGAATCGAGTTATGCAGACTTTTTTGATAAAATCTAATAATAATAATAATATTTTTGTTTTTTGGATATATTTATAGTTTGAGACCATATTTAGAGAAGACTGCAAACACTGCATGTGTTTCGAGTAATTATAATACTCTTAACAATCCATTCAAAGAGTTTAGATAACAAAAGCATCTGCCCTTTCAATGGCCTTATGTATGGTCTGTTTGTAGTTTATTCATGGCCTGCATGTGTCGCGTGGCTCTGACTGCCAGATGCTTCACTTTAGTCCTCTCAGTCTGACTGATGGCTCAGAACTACAAAATTAAAGGGAGTGAAGAAAGCCTTATTGAAGCCTATATTACCTGTTGCTTATGAATAACACCTGGTCGTTGGGCACGTGCCACTGTCAGTCCTATCAATTTTTTGCCACACACTTATATTGAATGCTCTATTTATTTCGTATTTTTCATCAAATAGGTCTATTTATCTTTTAATAATCATAAATCTAATAATTAGTGACTCATTTAAATTTTTCATCATGTTAAATAATGTTATTAATAGAATGAGGAATATATTTGAAAATTTTACACTTAATCTTAATCTAAATTATCCACTAATTAATTAATTAATTGACATTCAGGTGCGACTTTACACAATCGATTGCTTTCTATTAGAAGGGGTTAAAGTATTATTCAGGTTCAGTTTGGCCCTCATCAAAATGGCTTTAGACACAATAGACCAAGAACAAATTATAAATTCTGGGGATTTGATAAATAGAATTCGCGAAACGTCTCAAAATTGTTACGATATGTTTGAACTGAAGAGAATCGCTTTCACAGAAATAAAAATACCCAAAAGAAAATATATGGCCTCCAAAAGAGCTTTTTATGTCAAACAAATCATTAGTCGCTCAGAATTATCGGTTAAAACAGACATCAAAGAAACAGCCTCTCAATGGATTCGAAGAAGAAGTAGTGAACTCCTTGGTCTTAGACCATACATTTGTGGGCTCAAAGTTGTCATTAGTTCTGATTCTTCAAAAGTCGTTTCTTTTCGAAGAACTAATAAAAACATAACCGAAATATCAATACTTTGTGCACAAAAACAGGAAACTATTCATAAAAATGAGTGGAATTTAAAGAATCCACTGATTATTGGAATATCAAATGATGGCAAAAGAATAATATGTACGCACTGGTCATCAAAATCAGTGACAAAATCTAAAGACAACATTCAAATTGATTTGATTGGAGTTGATTTTGAACCTTTTGATGGCTTTTTTATTGAAGAATTAGATTCCGTAATAATTATGAATAATTGCGGTTTGATTTCCAAATGTAAACTCAACTCAAAGCGATTCGAGTCTATTATTGTGTTAAACGACAAACATTTGAATTTAGTGTCGTCTCATTTGAATAAAAACCATGGATTGATTTGGTTGAATACACTCTCAAAGGATAAGATCACTCATAAATTTATTTCATTAGATATCAATAGTCTGGACATCTATGCAATCATTGAATCAGATTTTTTCAATATTGAAAAATTTTATATCAATCCTATTGATAAACAATCAATAGTTGTCGTCAAATGTGATCCAATTAATGGAAAGCTGAAGAAAACTGTTGATATTCTCACAAAATATTCAGGAAAGCAAAGAATTTTTGACTTTTATGACGACATCTTTGATATCAAATGTTTTATATTTGAGGAACAAATCAAAGACTTTTCTTCCGATTTAAATTGTAATCTTCTGAACGATTCGTGCGAACAAATATCTGACAGTAAATGTCTTTTAATAATTTTGACAAAGAATTCATCAAATATTTACATCGAATACAAATTTAATAATTTTTTGCGAAAGAAACTCATTTTCATCGATCA
This sequence comes from Eupelops occultus, assembly GCA_034695605.1. Taxonomy (NCBI): domain Eukaryota; kingdom Metazoa; phylum Arthropoda; class Arachnida; order Sarcoptiformes; family Phenopelopidae; genus Eupelops; species Eupelops occultus. Next base: position 9,100 of record JAQFZI010000347.1, on the reverse strand, counting down.
AATCAAAGATGTCTCACAAATCAGTGGACTCAAAATCATCAGAATAATGAAGAAAAGCAATGGATGTGAACTGACTTTACTCGTCTATAGTACTGATATTTTTTTCTTTACTATTAGTTTGAAGCTAGACATTTGACTTCTACATTAGAATTAAAACCAAGTACTTTTATCATTATTAAAATATTTAAATATTCACATTAAATTAATAGAAACAAATAAACTTGGTAATCAAAGCAACATTAATGAAATCAATATTCTTTTTTATAACAAAACTGAGTATTTGATATATTCTTCAATAAAAACAAAATACGAAACAAAATAGACTTTTCATTGAAATATAATTTAACACAAAATAAGAACAAATATAACGGCAGTCAATAAATTGGTTCACAAGAAATCGTTTTCATTTGAAAATTATAATAATGTCCTTGAACATAGAGCTCATTTGTATAATTAATTGAACAAATTGTTTCTAAAATAAGATAAAACCAATTCTTGTTTTGTCTCACAATTTTAAGATTGAATCAATTGAATGAAATGTTGTAAAGGGTGCAAATTAGTAAAACCAGCAAGGTGCTTAAATTAATGTTTTACAAGTTTAAAGCATTAAAGGAATATCCTGGTGTCATTTTACAAAATCTTATACCAGATGAATATCATTTGCACGTTTTAAGAGAAATGAACTAGATTCTAAAATAATTTTCAAATGAGAACAATTTCCTAATAAATTCTATTTAATGAATAAATACTTTGGAAAATATTCGGCACTCATTTAAACTCAATTCAAATATTATTTGGTTTTAGTTAGCGTTGGGTGCGGTCGTACTAACAGCACAACCTTCAACATTTTCGGGCCAATCGCACACATTCTCATTGATGTTGAAGACAAGATTTTGAGGACAAGGCATATGATGGCGTCGTTCGCCTTCACACATATAATACATCGTGCAATCAGTTTTGTCCTTATGATAGCTTATATGTCCCTCAGATTCTTCACATTTGACTTCATCTTTATTTTTGCCTTTTATTTCAAAATGTATTAAATACTGATTCGATTCAAATAAATAGATAATTACCCATTGATTTAATATTAATATTACTGCTCTGTGCGTCCAAATTTGCCACTTTATAGCCCTTTAATTCTTCTTTAGCCGCTTTAATTAAAGGAAATTCTTGTCCCATACAGGAACCGCTAAAATCATCCATGTCAACTGACCTTAAAAAAAATAGGCAAATTAATCTGCTTCCAAATAAATATGTAGGTGAATCAAATACCAGATCATAACTCCTCCGTAACCATTCTGTTTAAGCCATTGTACCTAAAATTCAAATTTATTAACAAAAACTAAAAATTGAAGTAAAGATAAATAAAAGACAAAAACTATTATAATTTTGAAAACAATTAATCGTTTGTTAACTAAATTATGATTTCAAAAGAATGGCTTACTTTGACTTTAAAACTTCGTGGATCATCGAAACCAACCTATGATTAAATGTTTCATTAGGGGTTCAGCAAAATATTAGTCCAAAATGTTGGAAAAGTAAAAGACAAACCCATTGATCACCGGCATAGGCATAGGGAACCATCTGTTCGTTATCCCAAACCAATGTCGCTCCCATTTTTAGTAAATCACAAATCTGTTGAAATTGAATCCAATTTTGATTATATTTTAATTATTTACTTAATTATATTCAAAATTTATTACTTCAAAGAATGCTAAAAACCCAGATTCTTTAGTATACTGTCCTGGTAGACCTCCTTTAACAGCAGGGGCATTTACATCAGTGAGATTAGCGCTGGCCAAAGTGAATGTCCGACCTTAGTTTTTAAGGTTTATTTTAAATTAATATAAAATCATTACTATTATCAGATCATTACCATATGTTGGGAGGCCGACCACCAATTTTTCTTTGGAGGCTCCTTTGGTCACCCATTCGTTGACGCTGTAGTCCTGACAATAAATTAAATATTAAATGATTGCAATTTATTTGTATACAATAATCAATAATAAAATACCACAGTCAATTTCTTTTGATAGGCTGAAGCACTGTTCAGAGCAAATAAGGGTGAGTTGTGGTTAACAGTCTGTTCCCAATCTCCGTGAAAGTCATAACTCATAATATTCATGAAATCTAAATATCTGATTAAAACGATTAATAAAACAATTGAAGGGAAAGATAAGAAATGTTTGACCCCACCTATTAACTTCAGGAACATTGAAACCACTGCTGACGGCTTCAAAACTTGCCGGCACTGCAGCTGTCAGTAAAAGTCTTTGTTTTCCCGAACCCTTAGCCTCTCCATCGAAGGCTTCTTTCAATTCCTTTACAAAAATGAATTAACAATTGAAAAGACTTGTAATCGGATAATACCTTAATAAGTGAGACATATTTTTCTTTATCTTCAGTTCCCCTGGGGAATTCCCAACATATATCGAGTCCATCAAAACCTTTTTTGCGTAAGAATTCGATGGTATTAAAGATGAAAAGAGTTTGGCGGTAAGTGTTTTCTGTTAGCTGTTTGAAAGGAGTGGGTCCCATCATCCAACCGCCCACTGCTATCATTACTTTCAGATTTTGATTTTTTGCTTTGAGGGCCAGAACTCTGTCATAAAGCCCTTTATTAGTCCCATTGGATTCATCGGTTTCTTCTGTGGCACTGATTTTAAATTCACTGTTCAAATTGGCGAACGCGAAGATAACATGTGTGCAGAGGGTTGGATCCAAATTTTCTGGTTCAAATTTGCCGATACCTGGTCTCTTATTTGACCAATTAGTATAATAGCAAACTATTCTGGCATTTGTTTCTTCGTCTGAAATCAAGGGAAACTCATTGTTGGCAACGGGAGCACTGGTGGGTCGTTGTATTTGATATTCATTTATAGCATTTGATTCTGTTTTAGGGACCGACAACTTTATCGACGAGGCCTTTGCTATAATTGAACCCATATTGGAAGAACCTTTGGGTCGACCGATGAGCTCTTCGCCCATGATTTCAATAAGTGGATATTTCCTTCCTGCACACTTTCCTGTAAAGTCATCCATGTCTACTGTCCATACCATAGCCCCAGCATAATCATTTTCTAAGAGCCAATCAATTTTGATTTTGATGGATCTCTCGTCATCGAAACCGACCCATTGATCTCCATCTAAAAGATAGGGTACTTTCTGTTCGTCGTCCCACTTATAAATGGCGCCGTTCTTAAGCATTTCACAGATCTCATAAAAAGCTAAGAACCCGGCCTCTCGCGTAAATTCGCCCGCTTTGCCACCACCAGAGCTGGGTGCATTCATTCCATTCTCAACTGAATTGGTGAGGGTGAAACTTCGACCTGTTTTCCATTTATATAATTTCAATAAAAATTCAATTTAGAGGTAAATCAAAGCTAACCATAAGTAGCCATTCCAACAACTATCTTGTCTTTAGGCGCTCCCATTTTTTCCCATAATTTTACTCCGAATTCCTATTTATATTAAATTATTTTAAGATTTACATAAAGAGTATATTAGACTGACCATGCACAATTGTTTGCGCCATTCTGTCTCAGAAGCCATAGAAAAGAGGGGTGCGTTATGACCTGTCTTTGCCTCCCATTTTCCGTGAAAATCGTAAGACATTATGTTTAGAAAATCGACATAACTTTTGTTGGAAAGAAATATCCCATAAAATGATTGATCAAGTCAAATAAATTTTACGTTCGTACGCTGCAACTGCCGGCACATCATAACCACCTCGAACTGTATCTGAACCGGCGGAAACGGCAGCAGTAAGCAAAAGTCGGGGCAATTTTTTTTCTTTAGCCTCGGCCTCAAAAGCTTCTCTGATTTCCTGAAAGATATATTTTTAAGGAATTTGATTCAAAAACGTATTCAATATAACCTTCAATAAGTCAACGAAATTCTTCTTATCATCAGATCCTTTGGGGAACTCCCAGTCCAGGTCTGAATTTGCAAACATGTAAACAATTTAAAACTTTTTTTGCTAACTTTAATTTGCAAGAAATATATACCTAAACCATCAAAATTCCTTTGTCTTAAGTAATCCATTGCACTGAAGATAAACACCTGTCTGTTATACCTATTAGAGGACATTGTTTTGAACCTTTCAGTGCCGAAAGACCATCCCCCTGACCAATCATTTATTCAATTACTAAATTAATTTTTAATAATTATGGTTAAGCCATACCGACTGCCAACAAAACTTTAAGACTTGGATTCTTATTCTTGAGATCAGTAACCCTCTCATATGTGCCTATTTTGTCACTTTTTGTCTCATCAGTGGCATCAAATGAGGTCAATTTATTAGCTTTCATCCATCCAAAACTAAATTCATTTTCAAGTAATTTATAGAAATTTGTCATTAAATTACATGATTTGAAAAAATGGTTCGGAATATTTATTTCTATAAATAACTTAAAACTAATTTAATTAATGTAAAAGTAACACAATTTTAAACAAGGTTTATCTGATTTAAAGACATTTATTTTATACCAAATGACATTTTTTAAAGAATTTATTTTCAAAATAAACTTGATTTCTGTTCAAAAAAATTTTATCCATTGAAAAGATTCCGATCTTTTCATTAAATTCTAATTTTGTGTTAAAACATTTTCAATGAATCTCATCTGAGATCAAAACGATTGCTTCTTAAATAACCTTCTTCATAAATGTGAGCTAGATTAATTCAAAATTTTAAAAAAATAAAATGTTCTGTATTAAATTTTAATATTGAATAAAATGAAATAAGAATGGGTAAACCATATGGTACACTATTTCCCTGTTCATTTTGAAAATGTGCGAATAATCATTCTTTTAAAAAAGTATTTCCTCGAATTTGCGAAAAGGAGACAAAATAAGTGGAGTTCAATACCACTTGATATAAGAAAAAGTGAAGAAGGTCACTGTAGTGTTTATCAAGTTAAAAATTAGAGCAAAGCATAATTAAACCGCATGAGTTCGCCACTATTCAACTGAATTACTCGATAGTTGTGGCGAAATCCAACGGTATATTTAACACTCGTCTGTTTTGCTCTCATTAATCAGATATGTTTTGCTTATATTTGTTTTTCCTTAGATATGACTTATATAAAAATTATCTTAACAATAAACTTGGTAATAAAGCAATAATTAGCTCTACTTAAATAAAGCAATCAAAGGCTGACATCTGTATCGAAAAATTATAATTCACTTAAATTATATAAAACTGTAATAAGTTTTGACATTTCAATGTAATTCTGATTTAAGGCAAAACTATCTTTAATATAACAGTACTTTTTGCAAATGAATTGTCTTTTATTTTTTTATCCTTATTTCAATAGTTTTTATCGAAACAGGAAGCTATAATCATTTACCCTTTATCAATAAATATGTATATGAGCAGGGTAACTAAAAAAAATTGAATACTCGATAAATTATTCTAAAATTAATAAATAAATAAATTATTAGATAATTAAAAAATTAGCCTAAAGTTTGATCTGAATATTAAACCTGAAAATGATATGGGTGCAGATATGAGGGTCAATATTCTCGGGTAAAAATTTGCCTTCTTTTGGCCGATACTGTGACCAATTGGTGTAATAACAAACCAATTTCTTATTCGGTTTACCATTTGATAGCTTTTGGTTTATAAGACGAGAATCTGAAAAAAATCAATTTTAGTTTAAAGCATGCTTTAAGCCTTTTTTCGTATTGCTAGATGGTTTTAGAAGTTTCTTTCAGTTATTGCTCTCTTTGATTCACTATAGGCTTAATAAATAATGCTCATGGTTAAAGATTGATGTTAGAAAATACATACTTAAAAGTTTTTTCGATTGTGATAGTTGTAATCCAATGTTGAAAAATATTAAATATTTTATTAATTGATTCAAAATCATTATTAAAGAGTCATTCAAAAGACTTTAACGCTTTATTTGAGCCGTGAATATAAAACTATAAAATTGACGAAAACGTTAAGAAAAACTCTGATCTTTTAATTAAAGTGTAGTATAGTTGGCAGCGAACGACACAATTCTTATAAATTATAAAATAATTTGTTGGACTGGAAGGTCGAAACTTGTTTCTCAACTTTTTTTTCTTTTCAATCTACGAACGTCAAGTCTCTGAAATGAGGCGGCTACTTTTTCGCTTTTTATTCCCAATGAGCCAATGTTGTAAAGACCGGTTATAGACCGGCTCCGGTTGTGACCGCGGGCACCAATACTTCCAAACGTTATAACTGTTTAAACATTGGTTTCGATTAAATGTTCCTCTGATTTGATTTAAATTATATAAAAAGCACTCAAATTATTACATTTTGGAGATCATCGAAAACTAATCACTCCTCTCATAGACTCAAATAAATACATAATATTGTGGACACGTCTCTAGATTTTGTTGTAATGGTTTGCTTGAAACCAATAAAATTCCGTTATATTACACATTGGGTCATACAGAATAAATATAGGGCTGTCCAGAACAGGGCAGGCAAATAGGGAATTGATTCGATTGCAAACAAGTATTAATTTAGTTTTAAATAAACTTGAACAAAGAATAAAAAGTGAACGATATTTTTTTGAATTGAAAATATAAAATGGTTTACAAATATTAGAACTGCCTTGCTACCGTTCCATTTAGTGGCCATTTTTGAATACATTTTTGAATATTGTGAGACCCAATACCCCCGAGAGTGGAAAGCCTTGAGCATCTTTGGAAAGTCATTGGGCGGAAAAGTCTCAGCCTTAATGCTCAGTCGACTCGAAAGACTTCTTTCAAATGAATTTATTTTTTAAAAGTTCTGAATTGTGGCTAATCTTGAAATACATTCACATTTATGTGACTCAATAGCAGTACTCAACTTATTATACAATTTATTCAAACAATAATTTTCTGTCTTTTAGGTGTGTCTTATAGTATGTATGTATGTCTGACATTCATTCGAATGCCATTTACCTGAATAAAAGTGCTAGATCATTCAATTGTTTTGTTCAAAAGAATAAATTACTAAAATAATAATAATTTACAAATAAACAGTCCTTTCATTTTAAAAACTTTCTTTATATTTATTTAAATATTTAATTTGTTAAACATTTGTTCAAGCTCAATAACTTCCACACATTTCTTAAGGTTTCTAAATATTTCCAATATATTCAGAGGTCCAAAAATGAAACATGATTCTATTAAATAAGTAAGCTGAATCAATAATTTAAATAATTGCTAATTTGTTTGACTCAATGTTCAAATTGAATCGAATTTTAGTTGAAAATAAGTTTTATAAGGTACAAAATGCAAATTAGATAACATGTTCAATTGTCACCAGATATTGAGTTCATTAAAATAGTTTAGGCGTTATATCACTCGATCCCCAACTGTACCCCAACTATATTTATAAAATAAGAATATGGAGAAATCTTGGTTGGACTAATTTAACTTGTTAGCCTAACGGTTAGGCTAACAAGTTAGGCCCTAACCTATTAAAAAATTCTAAATTAAGCTTTCATGGTAATCTTTAATTGACTTAAATTAGTAATGATTCAATAATGATTCTAGAAAGGCTTGGTCAAATACTCTTCTAATTAAGAATTTTCTGAAATCATTTAGAAAGTAATTAATAATTTTACTTATTTTGTAGTTCACTAATAAGTGGAAACATTAAATAAATTGGACAGAAATGAGTTTACAAAATAATTAATTTTGTTTTATTACCTCATATTAAAAGATCGGATGCTTCAAAAAAGTTCCACATTTTGTAGTTTTTAAAAATAAAAAGAAGTATTATATCAGGGATGCTCAAGGGGGGATCCAGCCTTTATCCCCCACCTGGAGCCGAAAAATCCTAGAAAATCCCCCCCTAGCACGAAAGGAAAAAAATAGCGGCCGCTTCCGCTTCGGGAAAATGGCCAGAAATCGGGTTTAAACTGAATTTAAACTAAATTAGACAGTTAATTATACATAATTAACGCATTTAGAAGATAATAGACCTATTTTAAACGTATTTCTTGCCGTTTTAAAGAAAAAATGGCGGAAAAGTGGCGTATTTTCGCAAAAAATCAAAATGGCGTATCCCCCCCTGGAGCCAAAAAATTCAACATTTATCCCCCTCCTGGAAGAAAAATTTAGAAATACCCGACCTGAATCCCCCCTGGAGCCTCGGAGCTTGAGCATCCCTGATTATATACATAGAGGTGGTTATAGAAATGGAATGCCATCTTGAGTTTGCTATCATCGACTTTAAATAATAGTTTCTATACAGTTTGTAATACAAACTTTGTATAACTGTTTATTAAATCTGCATTTCATTTATTTTAATTTAGTTTAAATAAGTTAATCAATATTTTTACAATTTTACTAAAGATTGGAATAAAATGACCACTTTATGCTTATTAGGCTCTAGCAATGCTTAATGCTCTCTTTTTATATCATTTTTACCACTTTTTGATGTTTTTATATTTGTTGTGCTTCAGGGTCAGTTTTAAGCTATCATGATAAAAACCCTTCTGGGTATCTCTGCTTAAGAAAGAAAACGAAAAGAGATCAAAAGTTTTTTTTGTCAAAATGTAATTTTAAATATATTTTTTAAACAAAATTTTGTTATAACTTATAATGAAAAGAAATCATTTTTTTCTTATTCTTGATTTTTAATTATCTAGTTACTTTGCAAAATTCATTTTCATATAAAATAATTTTACTAAAGATGTATATAAGACGCTATTTTTGATTAAAACTCAAACAATAACTTATTTATTTACCGCAAACTAATATTTAACATATGTAAGCTTTTGCATAATGCAAATTGCATTGCTCATTTTAAAGAAAAACAACCCAAAGAAAAGGTAATAATGATAATATTTTCTTGGTAAAACAATAATGAGTGTATGTCCAAAATTTTTACTTGAAAATTGTATTATCAAAATTAGATGCCTTAATAAATATGATTTTCAATCTTTTCAAGTTAAATTCTTGAGTCTAAAAATTCAGATTAAATTTTGCAAGCTATTTTTGTCTCAAGATAACAGTAATTTATTTCTTACACTCAAATCAATTCGTATTTGGAATATCTCAGCATTTATTGGAATATCTCAATAACTATTTGGAATAACTCACTAACTATTTGGAAAAACCCAAT